>JAOTQY010000050.1:365211-379653 GCA_026413445.1 Dolichallabes microphthalmus
CCTGCTGAAACTGCTGCCCCCGCGACCCGACCTCGGATAAGCGGGAGAAAATGGATGGATGGATGGATGGTGTGTATATATATATGTGTGTGTGTGTGTGTGTGTGTATGTATATATATACACACACACACACATACACACACATACACATACATACACATACATACACATACATACACATACATACACACACGGGTGTCCCCATGAATTTTTAACATTAACCACTTTTGTGAAAGTTCTTTTTAAGTTCTTACATGATTTGAATTTATAAGCATAAACAACAGTGATTAATGTAAAGGACAAAAATGCCATATTTCCCTGTCCAACCAAGTGTCAATAGTAAAGCAGAAATCTCTTGAGACTACTGCACTGCACTGAATGGTGAAATCTACTGTAATCATACAGAAATAAATACTGTAATGTAAAAAATAAAGACTAAAGAAGACTTAATTCACATTCAAGAAACACGGGTTACTCACAACCCAGTTACTCACTTTAACTCAGTTAGTCAATTTCGTTGGCTTTGCTTAGAAATAACTGTTTTTTTTCATGATAATAAGCCTAAATACATCATGTTTATAAATATGATTGTATATACTTTATAGTAAATAATGAAAACAAAAGTGTGAACACTTATTTCCTTATACTGTTTCAGCAAATAAATTTCTTACCAGATTTGCTGCAAGGAGGTTGCTCCGATTTAACCGAAAGACTCTTTCCTTTGTGAATCTTAGCTGCATCTTCAGGGATTGGACATGTGCTCTGCTTTAGTGGGCTCTCCTTCAGTGGGATCTTTTCTGTAGTGGTACCCTTTTTCTGTTAAAAAAACAAATGTTAAAATCCACTCTGAAACACTTTCTTCCTCATCAATATTTATTATACAATATATTTTACATTTTGAAGATTTATTTTATTATGAAATTTTGAGTTGAGTTTTGTGACAAACAATCTGCAGGTTGGTTATTTTGAGTTTAATTGATGGTTTCTCACATACTGTTTAACTGCTTAGTATAGTGGAACCAGTGGAATTTAGCACTTGTTACTCCTCTATCTAAAGAGACTAAGGTAGCAGTTCTTAAGGCATTTACTCTGTCCAGCTCTCAGCTTCTTATCTGTAAATTTAAACAATTAAGGCGGTAAAGCTTCTACTTTCATGATAATGCTGTAAGGCTGAATGACATCATCAAGTCAGTCATTGCTTAGATTACTAACTAACACAAAGTTAAAACTCTGGCTTAATTCAATTCAACTCTGTCTACTTTTAACTTGCTGTCTACTTTTACTTCTCTCATCCATATGACATTCAATGTCACAGGATACTGGCGAGTCAAAAAGGAGACATACACCTTTTTTCCAGAGTTAATAGCAACATCGAATCATTACTGCTTAGGTTTGAGTTTTCTCCTGTTACACAACACTGTAACTGCACAGAAAACCACTAACTTCTCATGGGAACGATAAAAACATAAACCATCAACCAATAAATTAGTGCATTAAGTATGAGTAATATTTAATGTGTTTTGCTTTCCTTTAAGCAACCAAATGATAAACATTCCTATTATGTAGCATCTAGCTTACATATGTAAATATATCTTACTTTTTTAGAGGTAGGGACTTGAAATTCTGTAGCACTTTCCTTCATCCGAGGTTTCTTCTTTAATGTTGCAGTCTTTCTTAGCGTTTCAGGTGATGTCTTCTCCTTCTTCCTTGGTTTCTTCTGTTTGGTGATGGTGACATTTCCTTTGGAAACACTATCTTTTCTACCACCATTTATTTTTTTCTCTGCCTCTGTATTTGTTTGTGGCTGAGGAATGGATATGCTCTCCAGCTTTGAATTAGGAGTGAGTTGTATTGCAGGGTCTTCTCTTTTTTTCTCCTCTGGATCTGGAGCCAGCATGCTTTCCTTCTTGCCAACTTTACTACTAGATACACATCTTTTCTTAGGACTGCTGAGCTCCGACTTTTGGCCTGTAAAGTTTTCTAATTGCTTTGCCTCTTTGTCATGGCATTTCTCTTTGGGCAAAATAACAGCTGTGGCATCCTGCCTATTGTCCAATGATGCATCTGTAAGCTGGGAATTGCTAATTGTCCTAGAGTCCTGTGGCTCTGAAATTCCACCAGGTGTAAAGCAAGTGGCCACAGTTTGTTGAACTGGAGGGTTCTGAGATCTGCTGAGCAAGTTCACCACTTCAGGCTTCCTGGATCCCACAGTTGACAGATTACAGTAGGTTTCACCAGTCAGTGCAGTTGTCTCAAGAGCTTTCTGCTTTACTATTGACTCCAAATTGGACAGGGGCGAATGGGTTTTCTCCCATTTTTCATCCTTTACATTAATAGGGCTTAATTCACATTTATGAAACAAGGGGCCATCACAACTCAGGTTGCCTTTGACCTTAGATGGGGCTTGGCTCTGAGCTGGACGTTTCTGCAAAGGCATCCCCTGAAAAAGTGGTTGGGGCCACAGTGGTTTACCTGGTGGTGTAAACGAAACACCTGCCTTTCCGCCTGACGTCCTTGGGGATTGCAAGCTTGTAGAAGTAAACAGGGGCTTGGATGGAAGCTCTTGCACTCCAGAGGCAGTAGTGCTAGCAGATGTACTACCAGATTGCTTATCACCTTTATTTTGCCTGTCACCTTTAGCTGAGGAAGGAGTCTTCTTGCCTCTGGAGGCCAATTGTTCACCTTGATCAATAATCGAAATTGTTTCTTGCTTAGCAAATATCTGAACATCTTCAACGAAAGCAGCACTTTTTCCATCCTTGCTGCGCAGGGTAGAGGCTAGTATAGGGCTTGCTACACCAACATATGTTCCTGGGAGGTTGTTTAAGGAACCTTGAGATGAGCCTTTGCCCCATGATGCACTGGGATCCAAATTGTGATTGCTGAGTTTTGAGGTGGATCTCTGGGCTGACCCATTTCTTTGGGTGTCTGGTAGAATGGCAAACGTAGAAGCAGAACCATAAGTGGAAGTCTGAGGCCTTTTGGAGGCATGGGAATTCTTTTGATGAGGCTCAAATAAGCATTGCTCAGTTGTGGTAGTTGGACTGTTTTGAGCATCTTTAGTGCTTTTTTGGCGCTTGGATTTTGAAGATAAGTCAAGAGGCACATCTCTAGCCTCTGGACACAGAGAATTGTGGTCCTCAGTAGATGATACAGTCTTCGGTTTCAAATATGCCACAGAAGTCTTTTCGATTCCTCTGTATGGGGGACATTTCTCTACAAGGCTTAGAAGCCTGCTCTGAGTGGTAATGTTGGCCAGTGCTGAGCTACAGCAGATGGCAGCAGTGGGAGAGATAGTATAATGAGTCAGTGGGGCTGAGGCTTGGGTAGCCTGTTGTGCTGGGAGAGGAATAGCTGGGCTAACAGCAGAGGAAATTGTTGATTTATGCTCTCCGACACCTTTACAGCCCTTTGCATTAGAAACATGTTCACATCGCCCTTTCGATGCTGATGACAGTGGTTTCTTCTCAGCAATGCCTCGACCCATAGAAAAATGATACGGATATGTTTTTAGCCTTGGATTCGCACTTGAGCCAGGACAAGATACTGGACAGTCCTTTTGAAACTGACTAGCTGTGGCTTCTCTCAGTGCAGCAATCTGGCCCAATCCTGGAGGCAATGTGATCTTACAAAGAGAAGAAGCAAAGTTTGCAGATGGAAGGAAAGCAACAGGTTGGCCTGGTTTAAAGAGGGTTGAACATTGAAATCCTGGGGAAAGGCTGATAACAGGTTGGGTCGGACCTGTGTTATGAGGAGCTTTCTTATTTTGGGTCGCACTATTGTTAACCAAGGTCATCAAGTCCTCTGAGGCAACCTTCTTACCACAAGGCCAGTGCTGAGCTGAGTAGGTAGCAGCTCCTTCAGCCTGGGTTTTTGGAACTTCCGTCCTATCGGGTAATGGAGTGCTAAAAGAATCTGTGTTAAACACAGAATTGTTGCGAAGATGGGAAGAGGGGACTTCGGGGCAATGGTTTGAATTGCTGGTCTTGCTAGCCTTGTCTGAGCAAACACCAGGCATTTTGCAGTCTGTAGATGTCCTCAGCTTGTTCTGCTGTCCGTGAGGCACGTCTCCTCTAAGTTCAGGAGGCAATGTCTGCTGAGGATTCCCCACCATGCTCTCTGACAGCTGTGTAAGGGCACGGCTCTCTTTGCTCACTGTGCCTCCATCCCCTACATTCATTGGTGAGGGATCCACCTAGGCAAATAAGAAAATTTGGAAATCAAAATTCTATCTAAAACTAAACAAGTATTAAAATAATCACTCTTAATTTAGCATATTATCACCTGCATAGGTGTTTTTTTTTTTCAACACAACATTCCTTTGAGTGTGTTGCAGATGTGTGTTTACAAGAATGTCTTCTATGTATGGCACAAAGCTAAAAATACAAGGAAAATGTCAAAGACAAAATCTGTATGATTAAATTATTAGGAGGTATTCAATTATTCAAACCAGTCCATGCAGCATTAACAATGAAAAAAATTGATAATGAGACATACAGTACATTATATAACTGAAGCACACTAACACACACTTACACTAATTGACAATATTTAAATATGTTTTATCTGGACATTAACATATTGTCCTGCATCTTGTCACTAAGTTAACATTATTGTGAATCATACCCGCTGCTATTTTCAAAATAATATACTTTAGCTATTACCACTGTGACAGTTTTTATTCCTCAAAACAGTTTGGTACGCAATATGGTGTTTACTGTATATGATACAATCTCAATACAATTAAAAGTTCAGTGAAAACAATGTATGACTAAAATACAGAGTAAAAAATAGTTCTCGAGAACATGCCATGTAAATTTTTTTTCTATTTAGGATTAATGCAATGGCTAACTGGTGTGTCTCTCTGTAGCTCTAGATGTGTTTTTGAATCATGCATTCTCCACTACTGATTATGAACTTCCCAGTCTCTGCGGTTCGAAATGCTGCCTATATACAGCAAAAAGTTCATTAAGCATGTGATGTATTATCTACATCAGTCTCTGCATTTATGTCCTTCAGTGAGTCCAGAGCTACTATGTTAAGAGAGCCCATATACTCTAGCGAGCAAGTTAAAAAAAATCTGTTTAAGCACATAAAAAAGGTCACGAATATAGCGCCATATCTTAGCTGTATGTAAGTACATGGTACACATATTAAGTTCTGCAAAATGTAGTGCTGGGCAATAAATATCAAATTCATTTCACAATTAAATTAACATTTTACTTCAATTAGGATTAATGAACGATTTTTTTTTAAAGTGATGATGACCTTGTTTGTTTTTTGCCCCCATAAATCACTGCCAATTTTACACTGCAAATGTTATGTCACACACTGGATGGGGAGGAGTCATGTGACTACACACATGTTTTTAAGGAGACAGTACATGAACACACAGTGGGTCAAGTCAACAGAATTTAAAAAAAAAAAATTGACATGAGGTTGATTAGAGGTTTGATTATATTTTTTTATTAATTGCCCAGCCCTAATTTACAATTCTTATGTGCTGTTTACCAAATCACAGGACAGGGTGCCAATCCAGCGCCGGGCAAACACACTCATTCACTCGCTCACACACTCATTCACACTCTATGGGCTATTTGAGAATGCCAATTAGCCTAATCTGCATGTCTTTAGACTGTGGGAGGAAACCAGCGTACCCTGATGAAACCCACCAAGCACAGGGAGAACAAACTCCATGTACACATAGACGGGAATTAAGTCTGGCTGGGAATCGAACCCAGACCCTGGAGGAGCAAGGCATTTACCAAATTAAACACATTTAAAAATTTACTAGTGTGAGATGATCTCTCAAACATATCCTGAGACCAAGCAATAAACATAGTGACATTTTTGCATCATTTAGTGAACAACTGTAGTTGTACAAACATTGTTTTCCAGAAGACCAGGCAAAAAACTTGATATGTAAATGTATAAAATTTTGTTGCACAGAGCCTTCTAAGTTAAACTTTATACTGTTAAATTATTGTTTTTATTCATTACCAACATTTCATAAGCGACCTATTCAAAGAAAATGTACATGAAGAAAGTAGTGAAGTGAGAATTTGAAAAAAAAATCTGATTGGCACACAAGATTTAAGATTTGGCAAACAATGGACAAAAATCAGTATAACCTGTTGTGTCAAAGCAGGATTTAACTCTTTAAATGTAATGTTTACATGTTTGGGTGCATTAAGACGTAAACTAGTAATTATTGCATATAATAGGCAATAACATTTTTTCCATAGCAAGCTTTACAAGCAAGGGCGATATAACTTTGAGACAAGGAGAATTTTTTTCAGCTCTGGGCTAAGAAGTTATTTAGAAACTTTACTTACAAAACACATCACAATTTACATATAAGTTGTAATGAATATATTTAGCATAGGATGCCTCATTTAACACTACTTATAATAATCAAATTTTTGCCCTTTTAAAAGTCTGTTATAGACTCAGGCCTAACACACATGTATATAGGTACATTTAGAAACATCTTCCATATGAAAATGAAAAAATACTCCCAAAGGATCCCAAACCAACAGAAAGTGATGTAACCCTATCACTGAGTATGTCATGCAGTAATGTCAAACACAGGAGATAGCTCTCAGACTTGTAAGATTAATGCATGTCACCAGTGATCGCACGTCAACACTGAAAACGGAGATTCTAAATATTTTCACCCAGGGTGGAGTTTACCAGAATGTCTGTTCTTGGTGACCTAAACCAGAGTTTTAGGCAGAAAAACATGTTTTGTTTTAAACACCCATGTATGTGTGGTACAAGGTCTTAAATACAAATCAAACTATCTATGTGTGCTTAAGCTGATGTTTAGTCCCAAAAAGAAGCAAGTTCCTGGATTAATTGGGTGGATGTATAGCTCAGTGAGACAGTGTGAAACGGAGTGTAGGGGCATCCCTAATCATTGAACCCACCATTTTCTCAGGGAAAGTAATAAACAATACCTCAGACATGTTATAGGTAATTTTTTAAAACGCAGCCACTGCTTGTTATAATTAAAACCAGTAATCTATATGAAAAACCTACTATCATTTTTTTTTTACCTATTTCTTACATCAGAAAACCTATGCTTCCCACATATTAACAAATTCTTTCTTGAAAGTGGACATGATCAAAGGTGACCAAGCTTGAACAATGCACCTGAGACCTTGTGCAAAAGTCTGTCTAGCAAATATCACTTACTGCATACATTTATTTGTATATTGCAGGTTATATATCAAGGTACTGTAGGTATATGAAAAAATATATAAATTTTACATGATTCCTTTATGCTTAAAATAAAAAAAATGGGCAAACATTTTTAAACACAATATCAAGACAATTTCCAAAGTGGCTAAATAATTACTAAATTAACCTTCTTAAAAATCAGCCCATAAAACATTTGCTCCATGGTGCTATTAATGTAGATAGTCCTGATTAAAATTGATCATGGCAGAAACAGTAGAATCTGATTTTTTTTTATTTGTGAAAAGTAAAATTTCACTGGTCACAGGAATAGTGCCATCCCAGCACTATCCAGTCCTGTTTAATCGAAAGGGGCCAATTCTGGCTAATAGCCTCAAAAAGCTAGGCCAAAGATTGCTACAACTCTGACCATACTCTCAAAGAAAGAGGAAGCCAGGCCGAAACGTGTCTACCCAATAAACAATGCAGGAAGAAGCTTCCATGAAAACACACACACACTCACACACAGCAGGACCTTCAAACCAGAGTGTTGAATGAAAGAAATGGGACTTAGTACCTGTATTGTTTTAGTGTTTGAGGAGTTATTTACAGTATATCAGTATTAATGTAAATGTAATGTAAAAGTGGATGTAACATCCACTATTATGTGTCTAAAAATCATCCCGAAATACAGTCATCCAGAGAACAACATCTCACATGACTGGTGCACCAGATCAGAAGCAGTCCTGCACAAACACGAGTGGGAAATGACTGCCAAATTACTGAAATGCCTGGGGAAAGCGAACTACAGCCTGTGTGTGTGTGTGTGTGTGTGTGTGTGCGAGAGAGAGTGTGTACAGCGCACGGCTCCTCTCGCAGGTCAGGCGAGTCTGGCTAACGGGCAGGAGAGAGCGTGTGTGTGTTAGTAAAGTTTGTCGACCCACGCGAGCTCTCATCGTCGCTGGTCTCGGTGCTCTACTGACCGAAGCTCGATACTGAATACCTCATCTGAGAAAGCTAAATTAAGCTGAAAACTAGACACATTCGTCAGTCGGCTGGGGTGAAGCGAGAACCGGATTATCGAGTCGCTTTTTGATGTGATAAGACATGTGAAAGGCATGGCAGGGAAATACAACCTCGGCTCCTGAGCCCACTCTCTCCCGGTGTGTCGGCAGCGCAGACCAGAGGGAGCACACACACACACACAAAGGAGACGCTACAAGTATACATATACTGGATGCGGGTTTGAAACCTAACGTCGTATGGAGATCGCCGATCCCCCCCCCCCCCGATAAAAGACTAAAAAGGATTTTCGCAAGATTAAAAATAATAATAATAAAATGTCCCCTCGCATAAACTCTGCCTCGTCCACTCGCTCGACCGAGCCTGATGAACAATTGAGCGATCACACAACACAATACAGAAAGACGCCGCTGGCTCTCAGGTGGAAATATTCTGTTTAAAATTAGGCCAACACATGAAACAAACTCGCCGCGATTCGCACACGACTGAAAGGGGTGAGGCACGCAGGCACGAGACGATGTAGGTCTTCTCAGCGGGAATTATCCGAAAACGACTTCGCGCTGAAATCGAGCAGTGTTGTTGATATGAATACTCGTGTGGCCACGAAGGAGGCAAGAAAGAAAAAAACACGCGTCCTTCCGATGGACAGTAGTCCTGTCGTCCAGAAACTAGAATGCCTAAATGCCCAAACTGAGGAAGCCTGACCGCATCTCTCGGTGACCACGAGTGTGCAGTCCAACTACAACGCCTTCCTCATCGCAAAGATAAATCGAGAGAGAAAGCCAGACAACATTGCGAGGCTGATATCACCCACATGAGGAAACATCGTACTTTGGGCTAACTCTTCACATTCACCCTCCAATGGCTGCTTAAAAATGTACCGTGTGTTAGTTAGAGATAACTACCGAGCGTTACTCGTGTTCCGCGATGTACAGAGACGTATCCTTACTTAGCAATTTGCTCTACGCTGAAGCTGCGACGTCCAGATCCCTGCGCAGCAAAGTCTCCTCGAAGCAACTATCGATCTGTATTACACTGTTTGCAAATGTTAAGGACAAGCCGTGTGTCATCGTACGGAAATATCTCCGATACGGTATTTCATCCGTCCCATATCAGACCAGCCCGGTATCCGCGGTGTTAGAACATAACACAGCCCCGACCCGATGTCTCTGTCCACTGAATAATTCCCAAAGGTAATTAGCGAGCCAGATAACGATGTCAAACAGTACAAACAAACACCAACCCGTTGGAGCCACATTAAGGGTGCTAAGGGTGCATCGAATGGAAAGGATTAGAATCCCGTTGGTAGCAATTCACTAAGATCGACGATTTTCGGTTCCGAAAGTCCGTGGTGGTGGTGGGAGGGGGTTTCGTCAAGACAAGCCGTGTTGTAGCTCACAGGCTCTGCTCTGGTGGGAGAGAGGGGGAGATGGAAGGACCGCTAGTATGGGAGTTGTAGTCCTCGAAACCCCACACCCTGGCGCTGCCGGCTCCGAGAAGGGAGGAGCAGGGACTGCAGGTACCGGCATGCAACGCTCGAGTCCAGCCGCTCAGGGGGAAAGGGGATCGCAACGGTGCGCTAAACTGAAAAAAAAAAAAAACCTTCGCCAAGTAACAAAGTGGAAATATGCCGCCTAATTTCAAATAGGCAATGTTTTCCAAAAGTAACGCGGGTGACAGAATAATATACTCCACACATAATTTAGACGAGGGCTCCCGAAATTACGGGTCACGTTTTGTGAAGTCTGTTGAAAGCGGGCGGGGAAAAAAAGAGTTGAAGAGGTGCTGGCTAATTGTGTACCTCTGTACGCGAAGCCGTGAGCTGTAAACTAACAAACACCACAACTCACCATGCTAACGCTTTCCACACACACAACCGACAAACCGTCAACCACGATGAAATTATTTGGACATCTTTCATATAAGCTGTTGTCTTATTTCTCTGTACCAGTCTACAAAATAAAACAAAATCTCTAAAGAAAACAACTTTTACCACTTGTTCCCCCACAAAACCACCTCCAACCGTCGTCCTTAAACGTCCTTAAAAACAGATTTTCAAAAACACTTGTGGAATCAGATTTTTTTTCATCAGAAAATAAAAAAAAATCTGGAAAGTTTTATAATATAATAATGCATAACATGCCAAATAGTTACATAAAAGAATTAATTAGTTCAGTTGTCCAATTATTTATGAACACAGGGTTGTACGTAGTTTACTATTATATAGGCTAAGGGACACACTCATAGAATCATAGAAGGCGAATGCTTAACAGTGCACCTTGTGTTAAGATGGTCAGTATATCCTCTGAAATGATTGTAAATCACATTAGATAAGTATGGTCACTTAATTTAGAATTAAAGGTGCAGTTTCTAACTCAAAAAGTCTTTTCCATTGCCCATAAGCGGTGTTAGAATATCACACATGGTCGATAATCTACAACATCATTAGTGAACATAATAAGACAAAAAGGCCTTGGAAATGTTACAAATGAATGTGCCATATACTTATTATAAAATAATACAGACTTTACCCCATATGTTAAAGATGTTTAACCCCTCATTCTCAATTACGGTTTGTCAATTGTATATAGAAACTGGTGGTGAGTTTAAGATGTTGATGTTGATGTTAGATCCCAGGTCACAAATTCACATGTAGGCATACAAAATCAAACAGCACATCATCTCCTTTTTCTTCCTGCCTAAAAAGACAAAAAATGTTATCTATAATTTCAGGAGATATCTTCCAAACCTTACACTATATCCTTATATCATCTCATATGGATATTTAACTGTTCCCAAAGGGATACTTAAAATCACAAATATAGGCATTTTAAAGGTAAAAAATGTTACAGCCCAAAAAAGTATAGTATCCAATTTTGGGGTCCCAAGAATACAAATGCAGGTAACATCTCTGTCCCTCTCTCATGATAAGTGCAACTATTCTCACATTTTCACTCAGAAAAAGCTATTGTGTTTGGGAAGACCGAATAACACGTGTTTTGCTCCACACATACTGTGTTTAGCTAATTGCTGCTATTAAAACAGAAAAGTAACACACTACACTGAGGTGTGTATAACAGAAAATATACCTTAAAAATTATTTTTATTTCTTCTCCTAAAATATTTATATATAGCTCAGTTTACAGCATCTATTGAAGTGAAGTAATGTTACCTGTCCCTAATGACATGAACAATAAAATCCTTATTAAAAGTATTCACAAGGAGAGAGTTTTCAAGAAGTTAGTAATCAACCTTCTTGTTCACGTATGCATTCTGTCTCTATATACCTAACCTCTTGGTTACACCCTAACTTCTCCCAGTCATGCATGCTTTTTTTCTTTTCATCTTCACACAGACTGCATCATTTGCGCTTTGGACACAGATACAGTGTGACTTTACAGCCACAAATTTAACATTGTGCTGAGTTCACTGATCAATCAAGTTTTTATGTTTGCGGGGCAAGCACAATTAAGGATTAGACACCAGAAAAAGTATTTTCTCCTACAAGGTTTTAACATTTATACCTTTTCATTCTTTGTCAGGACGCATTTAATTCTGGGATGGGCCCTGGATTGGATGCCAGTCATCACAGGACATCACATACATTTGCATAGTCACTCACACCGAGGCACAAAATTTGGAATCACCATTACACCACCTGTGAAGTTTTTGAGAATTGAAGGTTGATCCACACAAATACAGGGAGAACATGCAAAACTCCATATAGACAGTAAACCAAGCTCAGGGTGAAGCCAGTCCCCGGAATTAAGCCAGATCATGTCATAATTTCAGAACAGTTTTTTCCTATAACAGGCTCTTTAAAATGCACAAAAACAACCCACAGCAAATATTAATCTATTAGGCCTAGAACCTCCAATGGCTGTGGTCATCACTGATGTATTCCTGATGACAAGCAACTTACTATCTACATACAGTAATATGGAACTGATATGTCAGGCACAAACTTGAGAAAAGTGAGAAATCCTGAACCCCCAAATATTTGTTGAGCACTATGATCTGTGAGAATGAATGAACACATTAAGGGGGGGAATAAATTATATAACATACAGCAGATTATATGCTGTATGTTTGTTTCAAGAAATACGTTTAAATAGGTATATCAATAAGAGGAGCACTGCAGTGCCAACTAGTTCAAACGGCAGACAATGTGAGTTCTTTTAGACGATAAGCTATTTATCTTCCTTAAGCTTACAAACACAAATGTGTGACCCCAGGCACAGGAAAATAGGCTGTATGGGAATACACACAGGTCAAGACAGACAGCGGACTGATTCGTTTGTCTCTTTAACAAACATCTATCTCATAGGCGATAAAGTGTCGTTCTCCGAAACTACAAAAGCTACATAATTACACATATAGCTGGGATAAAATAGTACAGAAAGTCCATAACACACTTCTTTATAATTCAGGCTCTGCGCTTCAGTACGGCACACTCGGAACTGAGCTCGAAGTGAGGCGTTTGTGAGAATGAGCGACAGGTCTGTGTCTCTTTGTGACTTTACATGCAAAGTTGGGCACAAAGGACACCCCTCGGTACTGGCCTGCCAGACTTGCAGATTGCAGTAAGGATCCCCGTTAGCAGGCTGATTTAGAGCCGCACGAGACGGTTTAAGCGCAGAATGGTGTGGTGGTGAAGGCGGATCCGCGGGATACGGGACAGTACGGCACGCCTGAGACGGGTTACCAACGTTACAGACGTCCTTCCGACGGTGACAGGTTGAGATGATGAAAAGCGTTCCTCTACTCAGGAAAGCATAATAACGTGGCCTTAATTAAGCACACCCTGCCCCGCTTTGACCACGGGCTGTCGCTCTCATTCCTTTTGTAGGCCTAAAAACACACGCCACAGCGTGTCCCAATCCACCGAAGGCTGCAGATGAGTGACCATTAGCTATCATTAGCCGCACGCAAATTTGAAACCTAACGGTAGACGCTACTTTGCAAGGCAATGCCAGATGAGCATTGGTGACAGCAGCGGAATAACAGACGTTTAGCTACAATAAATCGAGACTTTCATACACTTGCGCAGGCTGCAAAGTTTCTGGAGTTGCCCGTAGCCGTGCATGGCGTTTCGTAGTGCCCCCTTTAATGCCCCTCGCTCGCCAGTAGCGCCTTTGTTAATCGCATGGTGCTGCGCCGCCTGCCTTACCTCACTTACCTAAACGGCCCGGACGCCTTTGCCTTTTAGGAAGAAGTGCTCACGAAGAAACCGTGCAACCAGCTCTGTGCTTGTGTCGCTCGTCTCGGTTTAACAGAGCAATTTGGCGAAGGATTCAAAGGCAGCGTGAATTTTGGGCTTCTCGCCGCGATCTTCCCTCATCGCCAGTTCTCGTCCGCAGCAGCTGGAGAAGAAAATCGCGCTTCCTGGGTCCTAAAGCCTGACGATTCTATACAGGTGAGTGTACAGTGAGCCGTGCTCATGGAATAAACCTGATTCCGGTTGTTTATTGTTTTCGTTGATATAATGGTTCGTTCACTTTCATTATTTAAATCGTTCCAGTCATAATGTGATCTGGCTGAAGTCACGGCAAACACTCTTTTACCGTTTTTAAATGTTGGTAAATTATCCCCTCCATGGGTGCACATCAATGATTAGCTCAAAACTCAATGAATTGCATTACACATGTTATAGGCTACAATTAAAGTCAGGCTGTTGTCAGACAGAATGTGCATCCCAGATGGACGGAAAAGTACTATGGTGCTAAAACTCTTTATTTATGGAAATATGTATTATATTGTAGAAAACACTGTATCTTTTTGTAGTAATATTAAATAATATTAGAAATTTGGGGCTA
Source organism: Dolichallabes microphthalmus (assembly GCA_026413445.1). NCBI lineage: Eukaryota > Metazoa > Chordata > Actinopteri > Siluriformes > Clariidae > Dolichallabes > Dolichallabes microphthalmus. The sequence continues at coordinate 379,230 of JAOTQY010000050.1, forward strand.
TAATTAACTGCGGTGTGTGTGTGTGTGTGTGTCCAAAACATATCACATCCACGTTATAATCGCATGCCATTATCAAAGTTTATGATTAGCCACTGACTTCTTAAACCAATCAACTAATTTGCCTGTTCAAATAAACTGTGTGGGTTTATCTCAGCATGTCAGCTTAAACCTAATGGGTCCTGGAGGTGAGAAATTTAGAAATAGAAAGCTGAGAAGGGTTTAGTAAATAGGCAAAGTATTATTGTACACATGGACCGAGGATTTTCAATGAAACCCTTTTATTTTATTATTTTTTTCTTTTGTTACTTGTTGCATTAAATACAATATAAATCTTCCTGATCTTATTAATTAATGCTTTTCCTTTTAAACTTGTTTGATCTTTTGCTCTCTCTTGTTGTCTTCTCGCTTTGTTCCATGCAAGGCC
>JAOTQY010000050.1:399730-412760 GCA_026413445.1 Dolichallabes microphthalmus
ATTCCATCTAATTTATTTTTAAGTTTCATATTAATTGTTAATCAATGTTGTAATTAGATTAAGAAATTTCTGTTAGATATTTGTACAATTTCATGATTTAGTGGTATCAAATGTTAAAAGCCTACTTTACCATACACTACTGGTATCTATTTTTGATAATTCTAAGTATTAGTGATACTTTTTGCAATCCATCCATTTATTCACTGTCTATATCGCTTCTCCTGTGTTATGGTCTTGGGGGCCTGGAGCCAATACGAGGGAACTAAGGCCACAAGGCAGGGAGATGGAGTGTCAGCCCATCGCCAGACACAAACGCACACACGCAACGATGGGCAATTTGGAAACACCAATCAGCCTACATCACATGTCCTTGGACTTTGAGAGAAAACCCACTATGTATCTACCCACAAACTGGAGGTAAGATTCAAACACCAGCCCTAGAGGTGCGCTAACAAAGCCACTGTGACATCCACTTGTCATTGGAAATTAAGCCTTTTAACTTCTAGTATCAATGGCATTTATTTTTCTGTTCATCAGGCCAAGGTTTTCACTTAAATAACTCACCATGAAGGATCCACGGATCAGAGACAGCAGGTTGCGGCACACTGGCAGAAGAATAAGCATGCAGTTAAAGTTAAGAACAGCAGCAGGAGCTCTTGCCCAGGACAGTGCAGACTGGAAGCAAACACAAACACACTTCTTACTCTTTTATCCGTCTCATAAATGCCACAAACAAACTATGAACCATTTAAATTCAATCAAACTGAACTGTACAGTGTGGTGTCGTAAATGTGAAATGTGATAAATGTGAAAGGCGTATTCTTCTAAATGTCATTTGGAATCATTTACGATATGAAATGTCCTTGCAAAAATCATTAGTAATGTGGTATCAAAACATTTTATGTTAAATGCACTTGGTATCTTGTATTTGAAAGTATGACATGTACATATAGGTGTTCCTGATAAGTAGCGTGGATGATCTCTCACCCCGATCAGCACACGGGTGTAGTAGAACGGAGACCCCAAATCATAGAACAGATAAAAATGAACGAACAAGAAGATGTTGATGCCCATCCAGACCACCTATGAATACAATCACAAAGATTTATACATTCACCTGTTTAAATCACAGGAAAGATTTCTCTTCCTAAATTACTACTTGGTCTTCCAGCTCCAGTTTTAAGCAGGAGTGGAAAATCAGTGCAGCCTGTGTGTACACTTTCTCAGTTACAGTGATGTCAGATGCTCTGAAACTTCCCAATTCATTTCAAATAGTGTCTGTAACACTGAGATGAACAATTTGTCTAATTTATTTATCGCTTACTTATAAGCAATTTCCCTCTGGGATTAATAAAGTTCTTTGAATCTTGAATAAAATCTTCCTAATTTTTAGTCACATGAAGAATCCATGTAGAAAACCATTTCAAATAATAGTCAAGATTATGTCTTACCAAAATAAATGCGTCCAGTCCATGGTTTACAATCCAGTTAGCCATGTTTATTAGATGCAGAGATAGAAATCTTCAGCTCGACTCGCAGCAGGTGTATGTGTCTGTGAGTGAGTGCGTGTGTGTGTGTTATAAAGACACTCTATCCAGACTCCGCCTCAGGCTCCACACGGAAACCCGGGGTGAAAAAAATAAGGGCTGAACATTACCGTAATTATGAAGCTGGGCTGGTTACATTGCTAACATTACGCCATTTAGTTAACTCCTCTAACGGACACTTCATATTTTGGCATTTCCAAAGGAAAAGCAGGCCTCAAACTGAGATGATTCAGGTCAAGTAACCATCCTGGGCCATAACGATTACCCAACAGATAATAATTCAAAATTCTCTCAGTAAAGCAGTGTAAAATTATAATCCCCTTTACCACAAGATATGACAAAGATTTTTGTCACATCTTCCATATAAACACAATGTGGGGAATGAGCTCCTCTGTGCTCTGACCAGGCAAACCCTAATCACTTTGGCCTGAAACACAGTTTATAGCTGTTTATATCAAATAAAAAAAAGAACACTATTCTGTGAATGAAAAAAATGAAAGCACTTAAGTTAAACATTCAAAATATTTTATTAATATTATATTCAAGTCAGCATAAGCAGAGGCACATATTTAAGGGCACAAAACAAGCAATAACAAAAAAAACAAACAAAAAAAAAACATACAAAAAAATTATTCTCACAAAGGTTAAGATCTTATCTTTTCGGTACTTAAAACAACTTCATTAATTTAAACAGCCATCTCTCTGGTTTTAATCCTGTAGGAATTACGGCTATAGCTACATAAAACTGAGGTAAATGCTCACACCTCAAGTGTTTGCCTTCCTCTATAGCTTACAGGAAAATTATTTTCACGAGAGGCCTCCCAGCTTATCTCTGAGATACGCAAGTTTCAAAGGGCACTTGACGGGAATGAATGGCTGGCTTTTGTTTTTAAATAATGCAGGGGATGCCCCAAATTTTCACGGAAACTCCTTTGAGCCTTGATTCAGACCTTTGGCCTGGTTCCAACACACCTGGGCCAAATATTCACATTTCAGCCCTTTGTAAAGGATGTCTTTATGAATCATCCCATTCTTTGCAACATTCTTTGGTATGTAGAAGCCAAAAAAAAAAAAACCCAAGGAACTACAATTTCACTTTCCTGTCAATACACACCAGTCAAGTCAAGTAGTGAAGTCTAAAATTAGAGCAGTGAGGCTTTTTTTTCCTTTTTTTTTTTTTTTTTTTTGTTCAAGGCAATTCAAAATAGTCATGCTGAGCTAACTCTTAGTAACACACAGGACTCGTTCTTAAAATGAACTACAACAGTTTCTGCATAGTTCACACTGCCCTTATCAAAGCTCACACGATGTTCCTGATTGTGGATTCGTGCAAATATGCTAGACTTGGGACGGCCAAATCTGAACAAATGGATTACTGAGGCAGGTCAGGCTGCCTCCATGTCCTCCAAGATATCAGTTTCTCGCACCCCCTGCTGAACAGTGAGGTCCGGAGTTGGCGGAACCTGTGGAACCAGCGTGTGCTCTTTTCTCCAGCAGCAAGCACAACGCAGGCAGTCTTCCACATTATGCTTGAAGAGTTTGCGTGCCGGGTGGCAGAACTGGTAGAAGAGCAACATAAAGAGCACAGCAAGTCCATAACACACAATCAGTTGAACAACAAGCAGTGGTGCACACACGTACTCATAAAAGTCTGACTTAAAGAAGTACCAGGCAACAATAAGTGCCACATTTTCAACGAAGCGAAATGTATAGTATAAGGCCAGGTGAATCCAGCGAGGCTGCTTCTCTATCAGTTCATGCTCGGCCAGGTTCAGCTGCACAGCCGACCAGCAGAAAACGTTGATGCAGGCATAGAGAAGTGTGACCATACACAGCACCACGCACGTACCCAGCTTGCTCAGGTTATTCTCTAAATTATCAGGCATCGAGGCTCTCCGTGCCCAGAACTCCACCCACGGCTGGAAGAAGAAGATGAGCAGGTTCGCCAGACCTACAGGAACCACCCAGAAGGTCAGGGCTGTGCTGAAGAGTACCAGTGAAGTGACACGAGTGGCGATCTCCAAGCCACGCCACAGCACCATGCACAAATAGGCACCGATCTTCATTCTCACTTTGTAATCGTCATAGCGGATCTGGATTGCTAACACGCTGCACACCAGCGCCCCGTACGTGATTGATATCAGGGAGATGATCATCAGGGTAACTGGAGAAAAAAAGGGGAGCACTTTAGTGCAAAATACAGTAACATTTTATTTTTATTTAGTAGCATTTCCAGAATGACAGTCTCTGCTTACTTTATTCTTACTGTCAACCTTTAGGTCCCTTGCCATGTTAGTTTAAACTGAATTAAAAGCTGGCAACAAATTGAAACAGAAAGGGATAGGCTCTTAGGAAGAAAAGGGTTAAGATACCATAATAAAACAAATACATGAGATTTATAGTTACATAAAAATCCTCATTTTATTAGACACTTACTCATCACCTAACCATTTTATCCTATATACAGGGTTGAGCAGGGCCTGGAGCCTATCCCAGGAGACTTAGGGCACAACGTGAGGTACACCATGGACAAGGAGCAAACCTATCGCAGGGCGCTTGGACACACACACACACACACACACACACTAAAGGCAATTTGTGAACGTCAATTAGCCTAATCTGAATGCTTTTGGACTGTGGGAGGAAACCAGAGTACCCAGAGGAAAACCACCAAGGGAGGGAAGAACATGCAAACTCCATGCACACAGACCCGAGGCAGGAATCAAAGGAACCTGGAGGTGCAAGTGTAAGCCACCATGCTGTCCTTATTAAACAGTAATCAATTACAATATTAAATACAATTAAGTGGAAAGTATTGTCTGGCGTTGACTATTAAATTTAATTATTTATTTCACTATTTCAAGCTGATACCTCTGATCTCTCAACATCAGCTTAAAAACCAGATCGGACAGGATGAACTATACAGCGTGGGTGAAAAGTAACTAGGCATTAAAAATTGGTAATAAAGTCCATATTTCTAATCCAAATTTATTCAAACAATTTGTACATGAGTTCTTGGAGGCCATTCATGGAGGCCTGTCGTCCCAGAAAATTCTGGTCTACCCATGCATGCACAGTAAAAGAAAAATGCGGTGGTGCACCATGGGGTGGTGCACCACTGATACTACAACATCTATAGCCACTTAATATTCCCTAGTTGATTTTAACCCACCTTGTAGACCATGATCTGTTGTAATTACATAACTACTCGAGATGAAATCAGTAATATCAGCTCATGCACTTTAAGCAAAATTGAACTGTAACATTTTAATAAACTTCTGTTAAAGTAATTATCTTTTAATTATTCAGTTATGCATATAATTTATTTTACACATAACTTCCACCAGTCTCCCCTTTCGCTCAACAAGATCACCCAGAATAAAACTCACGTCTAGTAGGAAGTAGATATTTCTCTTGAATGGTAGCATACAGCTGGAGAGTGAGCTGAGGAGTGGAACCAAGGAATGCCTGGATGACAGCTGTGCGTTTAAAGGCATCACGGTGGACTGCCAGCTTGCGCTCTGAATGCCCAATTTCCCATTCCATGGGGGAGCCGACAGCTTTGCCATTTTTGAGCTTCATCTTCCTCGTGATGGTAACGTACGGCTCTTCCCGTCTCCCTGACTTGAAGTAAACTATCAAAGCTTCTATACACCTGTAAGGAGGATACAGAGAAGGTCTGATTGAGGATGCAACCTGCAGTTCATACACCACTCTATTTACACTATAACCTAGAGAGTGGACACAAGTCCTGTACAGTACCAGCCAAAAGTTTTATGTTCTACATTCTAGAACAATACTGGATTTTCTCAAACCTATGAAATAACACATAGGGTATGAGGTAATTAAGTACCAACAACAACAATCGGTTATAATTTTAAGATGAAGGACGGCTGTTATGAAATAGTACTTGCAGGAACAATATCATCAAAGTGCATTTGCGAAACTCATCAAGCACCATGATGAAACAAGCTCTCATGAAGTCCATTCCAGGAAAACAAGATCTTACAAGAAGCTTACCTCTGCTAAAACCACCAATTAACAGCACCTCAGATTAGAGGCGTTATGAAGGCTTTACGGAGCATAAGTCGCATACACATCTCGATATCAACTTCCCTCGCCTGTTCAGTGGCGATTATTGCATATTTTGGATTCTTTTGGCATTGTTTTACAACGTAGAAAGAAAAAAACCACCATGGAATTAGAAGGTGTGTCCAAACTTTTTACATGTAGTGTACAGTATGTGATTCTGAATTAGGAAATAGAATAAAATAGTATATTTCTTTCTTTCTTTTTATGTGGTGATGCGATTTTGCTCGCCTGCAACAAGCTATAAAGTAAAAGGTACTTTTCTTAGACTAAAATAAAAATGATCAATTGTTAATAAATTGAATAAACTATTTTTCAGAACCTGAACACTAGAGGTCACTGTGACATTGAACATGCTCCCAGTCTCAACCTACTCAAAACGCTAATGGCGCTCACTGACACGTCTACATTGTTGTTGTTACCAAGGTTTTGCAGATGATATTTAGCAGAATTAATATGTCCTTCACTGAGTTCACAGAGAAATCTCGCTCTCGCTCTCCCTCCTTGTGTGTGTGTGCGTGTGTGTGTGGGTGAGTGAGTACTATGTCAGAAATCAGTTGCTACAGACTGGAGAATACGTTATAAACTGCGTTCTATTCAGCCTTGTGTAAACCTTGACTAAAGCGGCTGGATCCCAGTACATCTGACCAGAAAAGTTCAGTACGTTTGCATAATGTGAACAGTCCACATTTTGCGCGACACAGATCATACCGTGTTTAAAAAGGTGGCTTGACCATGGTATGGCGTACTGGAATAAAATAGGAAAGCCAAACAGGAAATGGACCGATGGTTGGAACACCACATCACCAGTGCTGTCTGTCTTAGTGAAAATCTCTCAAATCCCACATCCGCTGAAGTACACATCCATAGCTGATAAATTTGGAGGGCACGTGGTACAAATCAATTGCGCCTAGTGTGAAAGCAGCCTGAGACACAACTCAGCTCTTTTTGCCTCAACATATATATATATATATATGTCCCTTTAATGACACTGAACACAAGCAGACTGATAACTGAATCATTTACCTTTGCAATGTGCTTTGAATCTCTACAAGAAGTCCTCAAACTTCACTTGATGGCAGCTCTAAAAAAAAAAAAAAAAACTGTTCCCATTGGAATTATTAACTCACAGGTGAGTAGAATCAGCTAAATCCCAAGGCATGAATGGACAAGTCATACTGAAAGAACAAAACATTCCAGTGTGCAGATGTGCTCCATCAGACAGAATATGCAGCCATTCAGCTCATGTTTTCTGTTTAATAATAAAATCACAATACTTCGTACTTAAAAAAATTTTTTTTAAACAAATGACAATAAAATGCTAAAACATTAGCCTGCCTTGACATTAATGTACATGTTTAAAAAAAACAATCCAGGCCCTACACAGATGTTTTATCTCTAAGCACAGGAAATCATTACCTCTCATGGCTGTCAAGTTTTAATTGGAGCAATCCATAAAAAAAACTGTAAAATGTTCAGTGTTTTCAGCGACAAAAGTTCTGTAATCTGTTTTACTGCACTGTTCTATACCAATAAAATGAACTTCCTCACATTACGAAAACACATGACAAAACCCCCGAGCAGATTAACTAATGTGGCTTTCACAAACTGACTCATGAAAGGCTTTATATTATTTGATGGATATCACAAACCACATGGACATGAGATATTTATCTTCATGTTATCTGGAACTTCATATATATAGGTAGGTGTATAGGTATATGTCAGTAGATAGGAATGTACTAAACCATAGTCACATAGACCAAGAAAGACTTACTACTGCCACCACTGCCAGAAGAATTGTTCGGGACGCAAAGAAAAGACTACAAACAAATTTGAGACAAATGCTGCTCAATACGGAGGTATTTGAACACAAATGTCCTGCAGGGTCAAATTGATAGGAGAAAGTTGTTACTGTGCCCATGCCACAAAAAGGCCCGCTTGCAGTAAGCCAGACAGCACCTAGACAAGCCTTGCAGCTTCTGAAGCCATTTGGAGTGATGGGACCAAAATTTTACTTTACAGTCACAACCATAAATGCTATGTTTAGAGAGGAGTCAACAAGGCCTATGGTGAAAAGTACACCATCCCCATGCTGGTGGTGGATCTCTTGTGTTTTGGGGCTGTGTGAGTTCAAGTGGCACAGCGAAGTTAGTCGAAACTGATGGCAAAATGAATGCAGCATGTTATCAGAAAACACTGACAGAAAATTTGCATTCTACAGTGCGATATAATTAATTAGCCTAATCTGCATGTCTTCGGACTGTGGGAGGAAACCCACCAAGCAGGGGGAGAACATGCAAACTCCAAGCACACAGAGATGGGCGACAGTGCTTATGCCTTATATATTCATTTCAATTCAATTTAATTTGTATAGCACTTTGGTCATTGTTCCAAAGCAGCTCTACAGAATCTGCTTTACAAAATGAACTTAAGTAAATAAAATTTAATTCATTTTGCTTTTTCACTCATGTTTTCACACACATTTTGCAAATTCTCCCAAGGTATGTAAACCTTTGAGCACAACTGTATTATATATTTATTTTTAATAAACAGTTAATTCTGACAGAGTAATAGGATTGAATGAGATGCAGTTCGTGATAAGATCACTGTGATGTTTAACTACACATCCTTCAGCTTCACAGATGTTATACTAATTTTTACATAGACCAACTGTTATTTGCCAGACTGGGTGAAAGTAGGCAATACTGGAAAGAGGGACTGCCTGCCAAAATCCACATTCAAAACCTGACTGAAGCACTGAAGAAACCATGTCTGGTAACGTTCAACTTTGACAAGTTGTTCCGAATTACATGTCAACTGACTGTGCATGTTTTTTTTGTTCATGGATAACATGAGCTACAAAGCTAACTAGCGTCTAACACAAGGCTGATCCCAAAATCCCAGTTGATCCCAAATCTCTTTCTAGCCCCTGATCAAGGGCACTACTTGGTGCGTAGAACAAAGGATTGTACACACTACATAGCTCACTAGCTTTTATTTTAATACTATTTGGAATTTAACCCCAGAAACCCAGATATTCTCTGATATTCTAAAGCAAAATAAATAGAAATGTCAAGTAAATCTCGTAAGTTTCTCACGACTGTCCACAGCCTCCATGGTTTAATCGCTACATGATACCGGTAAGAATTTAAAAATACTTCTGCCCCTGTTAATTACTAACTGTCAGTCACCCGCTTGACCAGTCAGTTACACCAAATTCTAAACAGTAGCACCCAGTGTGGTCTTCTGTTGCTGTAGTCCATCTGCTTCAAGGATCAATGAGTTGCGTGTTGACATATGCTCTTTGGCATACCTCAGTTGTAATGGGATGTTATTTGAGTTACTGTTGCCTTTCTGTCAAAACCAGTCAAACCAGTCTAGCCATTCTTCTCTGACATCACAAGGCATTTTCCACCCCAAGGGAACTGCTGCTCACAGGATATTCTCTTTTGTCAGACAATTCTCTGTAAACCCTAGAGATGGTTGTGCATAAAAATCCCAGTAGATCGGCAGTTTCAGAAATACTGTCAAAACCATGCCATGTTCAAAGTTGCTTAAATCACCTTTTAAACCAACCTATTCTAATGCTTAGGTTGAACTTCAGCAGATCGCCGTGACCATGTCTACATGCCTAAATGAGTGTACATTTTGTCTGCCAAACTTACAAAAGTAACATGTTTCTGGTGGATTTGCTGTTTGAATAGTTTTTCTCTGGTTTGTATGTCCTGCCTGACCTGTATTCAATTAATAGCCATCTTCTCTAAAATGGTTTAACTTTGTTTAATAAAAACACTTGTTGTAAGTTGTAGATGGAAAAGGTGTTGCAACAGATGTCATTATGTTTGTTGACGTTACCAAACATAATGGCATGTCTGTGGAAGGTGCAGCCATTATCTGTGGCAGCTTCCACCCACAAGACACTTTACTGAGGACTAGTAAAGAAATAAATTCTGCTCTACAACAGCTGATATAACTATGGATGTATTTTTTATTTAGACATTTACAATCATCTGGTAGTTTTAGAAAGGATTTGTTTTTGAAAGTTAACAAACGGAGGTGAACATTTAAGTTAATTTCATGAGTTATATAAAAATCTGGCTGAGGCATTAAATTTCTTTCATGTAGATACATGCTTGGCTGCTCTAGTGCCTCAAAAAATATTAAAAGCAGTGTACAATGTACATTCTAAATCTGGTTAAAAATTAACTGTACAACAAAACAAAACCAACCAAACAGATGGCTATGAACTTCGATTCTGTTAAGTTCAAGCTTGACCTTGTGTTTGTGTGAGTACAGGATTAATTCTTATTCTGGATTAATTTCCAAATATGTGTCGATTCGCCATTGATTGAATCCAAGGAGGTGGAACGCCACCTGTAAATTAGTTAAGGATAACGTTCCACGACTCATCCACCACCTGTCAATGTCAAGCCCCTCCCTAGGCCTCTGGCTCAAGGGTTTTATGGGCCTCAGACAAGATATAACTGGCAAATCAATTATTAAAACTCTAAAGCTGTCAAAGTTACATTTCTGCTAGAACTGTGGATTTTTACCACAGTTTAAATCAATACATGATACGGCATTGGTGGGCCAAGGATAAGCATCTCACCTGCCATGCAGAAGCCCCTTTTGTTCGATGGCACATACCCAACCAATGAAGTTGACCTTAGTGCCCAGATAAAAACAAGGGCGGTGTCATAATTGGCATTCAATGCAAGACCTGTGCTTAAACCAAAACTGAGGACTGGATGCTCCACTGTGGCAAACCCCTAATGTGATCAGCTGATAGGACAACTAACACTAGCCAATACATGAACCACTTGACACAACTTAACACAACGGGGTGAAATCACTTCACATTTGCTTTTCAATTAGCATGTTTTTATCAACCAGGGCATCACTAAATGGCGAACCAATGTCCGGATCTGGACCAAGTGACAGTTCTGTCCGGACGCTGATACTTTTCTGATAAATGAGAATAATTAAGATACCATTAATCTAGCGCTCATGGTGGGCGTGGCTATATACATCACTCAACAGAGCCAATCATCGCAATAGTTTACCATGTATAGACAGAGTGTGTGGAAGAAACAGAAACAAAAGTGTGATGGAGCATGGCTAACACCAAGAAAAGCAAAGTAAACTATAAAAATTTAAACTTCAAAGATGAATGGACAGATCAATATATATTTATTCTTCCTGCAGGATGTTTAAAACCAGTTTGTCTTATCATGGGTTGCTAAAGCAAACATATCCGCAGCAGTCCGAGGTGAGGGCATGTAAAATACCCAAACTGAGAACACAGTATGACAGACAGCATGCAAATGAAGTTTCACTAAAGATTGGTTAAACATTGTTGTTAGTCTGCAATGGATTGGCATCCTGTCCAGGGTATCCCCCACCTTTTCCTTAAGCCTCATGGGATAGGCTCCAGGCCCCTGCGATCCTGAATACAGGATAAAGCGGTACAGACGATGAGTGAGTGATTGATGTTTGTATTGCATACAAATACATGAAAATATAAAAGGCTATCAAAGAACAAATTGTCCACATGTTTAACATAGTTACTGAAACTTTACAACAAATATTATTGAAATGCTATGGAAATTTTACATTTCTCATTTTATTGGCTTGCAATGACTGAACATTTAAAGATCTGAATCATAACACAAACTTGATATTCAGACCTCGGCTCGAGAAAAATGTTATTGACGGGACCTTCTCAAATTTTAATTCAGCACTTCTGTTATAACCAACGATAACTAACGGATTCTCTTTTCCTTTCAGAACTTTTCAACACAAACAAGGATAGCTTCTTGGTTTCTGGCTTTGAGGCAGCTCATTTTGGAAACCTTTTTTCTGCAAATACTCGTTTGGTTTGTGTGACACTGACACACCCACATTACACAGCATGGCCACAGCAGATCATCTGATCAACACGTGATTTTGACACAGATTTTACGCCAGATGCCCTTCCTGACGTAACCCTTCCATTTATATCCACACTTGGAACAAGCACTAAAGGTTTCATCGATTCAAAATGATTGTAGCCAACTGTGTTGTAGTACAGTAAGCACACAACTAAGCTAGTGAAACATTCTCACCAAACATACTGTAGGTATAAGGTGTTTTACACTCAGCACTACTGCTACAACTGATGCAGTCATTATAAAATATCAGCCTGATGTGTCATCAACAACAACACATGGGTTTCACGTATATTCTCCTTTCAGGACATTACAAGGAAATGCAAGTACAAGTGCAGGGTGTGGACAGAACAGGTGGAACAGCACATCAAACTGCAGGTCAAACCACATTTAAACGACTAAAAGTCAAAACCTTATTTAAGGAGTTCAAATACAAAAACTATGCAGCATTGGTGAACAGTTACTTGTCCTAATGTGTGATCTCGCATATCGCTCAACATTAGGAAATGGTGTTTTGAGGAAACAAAAATTATCCAGTCATTGCCTCTCAGTAAACAGAATATGAATGACTGAGACTTCCTTGAAGACCAAGGTGCTAGTCATGTAGCACCATTTTATCCAAACCCCATACTAATATCAGAAATAACAACACACTCCAGAATTATTTTAATCTGATTAGCAGCCTAACCCTTTTTTTTTTTTTTTTTCAATTCACTTGCCTTTTATTTAGCCTCTCACATAGCCCTTAGATGAGCATCTCATTTGATTTTTGGCAATGATTTATTGTGTTTGGTAGTTAATGACAATTATATTTAATTTATCCTGCATGACTTGATCATTTTATCAAATCTGCTTGTTAAAGTAGTGAGAAAGGGAACTCTGTATACGGATATATGGAGAGTGCTCTACATGACAGTTGGCTTTTTAGCATTTAGTTTTTGCTTACTCATGTAAGTCATTCAAACACTTAAAACACATAATAAAAGATGAAATTCAGCTCATTAAAATTAACAATGAGTAGATTTCACTTCTCTTGAGAGACATAATGCCAAACTGGTACACTGCTTGTTACCACACCAAGCATTAGAGCTCTGTGTCTCCATGCCCAAGTCTTTCAAATGCTAGAAATCCAAGTTACAGCTTAAAAAAAAAAAAATCGAATCAGATTTCCATATCCTGACTGGCTTATGTTACACCGACACTGTGCCTGTAACTAGAGTCGGGGCTAGCATGTGGTGTTAGCATTTAGCTTTTCGCTCACTCAGCTATTCAGCCATGCAATATACAGCACTGGAAATGAAATTTGATTCATACAGATTAATGAGGGTGAGTGCCTTGTAACCTTCTAATTTATTTATAACAACCCAGATAGCACAGATACGTCGCAGAGACGTCTGCTAAAGATCGTATCATCTGGTGAACATCGCGTTCGTTTTTTTTATAGTCGTATTTTGATCGTCTGTA
>JAOTQY010000050.1:664036-678525 GCA_026413445.1 Dolichallabes microphthalmus
GTTTGGGTTTACCATTCACGCAACAAAGGGCTAACCGCTAAGCTACGTCTTCTGGTCTCCTAAGGTTAGTTCTGACAATTCTTTACTTTGCACATTGCACAGTTATTTCTATCTATACAGTATACTGTATAAATCTTGTGTATACATTTGTTTTTGTATATTCCGATCCTTTTTTTTTTTTTTTTTGCATTTCTGTATTTGTATAATTAGCTTACTATATATTAAACACTATGTTATTATACTGTATGTTCTGTATTTCTTATTGGAGCTACTACATGAATTTCACTGTTCAGATTTCCATGAATGCAAACACCAAAAACACAGATTTTTCGCTGAACATTTTAAGATTCTGTAGATTTTTCAGCAGGGCATACTTAAAAATTTTTTAATTATGGATATTTTTTTCCTCCTTTGATTTTCAGAAAGTGACATTTATTGCTCAGTATTAACCACATCTTTATACCTTAGTCATGGCTGCCTAATGGGGTGAACCCATTATGTTGGGCACAACATACCCAAAATGTTATGTGGACTCTTCCAGAAAATAATCATTATTTTGATGACTATATATAATATAATAAAAAAAGTTTTCTTGTGCATACTCTAGAGTACATAAATTAATTACTCATAACTACTACTTTGTGTAAGACAATTTACAATTGCTCAACTCCAGTGCAAAACTAGGTATTTGCTTTATTTCTGTTAGTATTCTGAGATTCAGTATTAGATTTTTTCACCTTAAGAATTAGCCGTTTGTTCAGGAAACAGATGCAGTTTTTGTTGATTATAACTAAATTCATAGCTTCACTGACTGTGCTGGACAATGTGCTTTTATTAGTTTTGATGCCATAACAATGCAACACCCCTTTTAGACATAACGTATATTTAAAAATGGGACATAGTGATTTAGGCAACCTGCAAAACTGAATCAAACAGTTGATTTATTTGTGAGATGAGAAAATGATTTTTGAATTAATTTCATTTTCAGCTTAACATCATTCAGAAATAGCATGTACCAGTTGTACAAACCACAGGTGGAATTGACAGATGCTTGAATACAAAAGACCACCACCAAAAGTATGTATTTATACAATATGCTACAAACGCAATGTTTCCATATTTGAACTCTTCTAAAAAATAAATCTCAGAGTGGCACGGTGTCCTTCATTGTACAAGATCAAACCTCACAGGGTTCGAGTTCTGAAAGGACTCGCGGGATGGATGATGTTAGATTTATGTTCACAGTGGAAGAAGATGATAAATCCATTCTTGTAAATTGCCTTCATCCATCCCTACTCAACGTAATCATCAGAATCATCATAAATAATGCTTTGCATTATTCTAATGCCTTTGTCTTGAGATTTCCTGTGCATCTTCTCCCCGTGTCCATGTGGGTTCAAGGCTCTCCAGTGTCTCCGACACCTTAAAAACATGCTGAAAAGTGAACAATCAAGATCAATTTTCTTAATCCACTGACTGTCAGTTCTGGCTTTGTTTGAGACAGTAGCTGGATTGATTAAAATGAATTAGGTGTAAATGAGTTTGTGAAAGTATGTGTATATGTTGTCCTGTGATGGACTAGGGATCCAGGTTGTACTATATCTTGCCCAATGCCCAGTGTTCCTGTTATATGATCCTGGAGCCACTGTGACCCTGAACATGATAAATGCTTATTGAAAATGAGCAAGCAAATGTATGTGAGTTTAATGATTTACAACATGGTTATTCAAGACAAAGGGCGTTTACATGTGTACAGTATAACCTCCACTTGGTCAAGGCACTACATATGAGTTTCAGGAGTTTTGGTTTTTGCAATAATTTGTTTTGTATTGTTAATATTACTTTTTAATGGTGTTCATTATAGATCAAATAAAATAGTGAAAAAAGTTTGCAAATTATATTTGTGACAAAGTTTTTGTTAGAGGAACGGTAAGTTCTGAAGGGTGCCATTAAAGGTCGGTTTAAAGGTTTTATTTACATATATAAATAAATATGTTTTTCTCTTGCCTATTTTTAACTTTTTGAAGTGCTCTTAGATTATGTTTATGTAAAAATCCCCATTTGAACCCTGAATCTTGCCCTGTTCTGCTAATTACTACATCTAGACTAAGATGATTTGCAGTTATCAATATTATTTTGATGAATTTGTTTTAATAGATATGTGTTCTTGTGTATACTCTAGGATACACACACCAACACAAACATGTATAAAACACTACATGACTAAAATGTGCCACATTTTATAGACGTCAAAATCCAGGATATACAGTAGCTATTACAGTATATATTAAGGCAGTTTTATTATTTTTGACATTGTTTTGTTTTATTCTCTACCTTAAGAAACAGCTATCCTTCCAGAAAGCCATCTATAGACACAAATGCAGCTGTTACTAACTGAGATAACAACTGATATCCTCGCTGCACTGATTGTGCTGAACAATGTGCTTTCCTTAATTTCAATTACATAACAATGCAGCAGCCACTTTAGATAAAACATTAACAAAGGCGTTGTTGTTAGTTAGACGAACTGTCAAGCTGAATTTATTCATCACATGTGAAAATAAATTTTAAATAACTTCCATTTGTAGCTTAACACTATTCAGAGACAGCATATTCTGTACAGGTTGAACAAACCATAGGTAAAATTACAGATGCTGATGTACAAAACACACTCATCAAAAGTAAGTACTGTATTCATCCAGTATACAGCATGCAGAATGTTTACACATTTTAATACCTTAACCAACAACAACAACAACAAAAAATCCCATATATACTGTATATATTGTTGTGTCAGGGATCAGACCGCAGTTGCAGGTTGTCTATCACCATACAAGATTAAACCTCGCAGGGTTCGAGTTCTGAAAGAACCCTCAGGATGGATGGTGTCAGGTTTGTGCTCACAGCGGAAGAACATGATGAAGCCATTCCTGTAATTTTTGTTCATCCATCCATAGAGCAAAGGATTGGTGAAAGTTGAGCACATGGCCACTATGTGAAACAGAGTATAAATAAGCTTATATTCTTTAAACTTGAGGACCAGGTCGAGATCACTAGCTAGCTGGAATACATGGAAAGGAAGCCAACACACTGCGAAAACCACAACCACTAGAGCCAGCATCTTTGTTGTCTTCTTGCGACGAGTGATGCCGTCGTTGCGGTTAGATGGACTGACGTGGTTCTTCAGTTTGACCCAGATGCACACATAGGCATAGCTGATAATGCCTAGTGGAAGCACATACTGCAGCACAAGCATGGAGAAGCTGTAGATGATGGCATCTCGGTTAGTTCCATGGGGCCATTTCTCGGAGCACACAGCGATCCGTAAGTTAATGTAGGCAATCTCCTCATAGCGGTACTCCCGAAAAATAGCCAAAGGTCCAGCAAGGATGGCCGCAAAAGCCCAAATTAAGCTGATGATAATGAAACTTGCACACCTGGAGAGGCGCTGGCCCATATGGAACACAATACACCTGTAACGCTCCAGAGCGATCACGGTTAGTGTCAGAATAGACACATGGACACTGAGAGCTTGGGCATAAGGCACCATGTGACACATCACTGCTCCGAACTTCCACTCGTCCAGCAAAGTGTATGCCAAGGTGAACGGCAAACACATCGTGTCCACCATGAGGTCAGCTAATGCAAGGTTGGCAATGAAGTAGTTGGTAACAGTACGCATGTTTTTATATATAACGATCATATAAATAACTAGTGTATTACCAACCAGGCCTAGGATGATTATAAGCGAATAAGCAGTTATAAGTGCTATCTGAACACCTAGGTGCTTGGTAATGTCATCCACAAAGACAGGCTTATGAAATTCCATGCTGCTGTTGCCAAGACTGTTCTGGTGCCAGTAGGTATATTCTCCCTCTCCATTGAGAATATCACTGGTGACATTAGCTGGGTCTGAAGGGCCCATGCTGGCTTGGGTTTTACTTCTGATGCGTCCAAGAGCATTCATGCATGTGCCTGTTGTGAAGAAAAGGACATTGGTTTCAATTTGTTACAGAAAAGGTCAGAATATTCATTCCTAAAACCTTACATTTATGTACATCTGTACTGTATTACTACTGTATGTAACCTCTTTTGCTCTGTTTTTCCACATCAAATATTTTGTTGTGTTTGGACATTTTAAATTATATCCTTTGTATGCTTTGTTGTACAAACCATGCTGTGACCCAGAATAATAGAAGTGTTTCCTCAACAGTTTAAACATATTGTAAAACATGGACAAATCATGACGGCTATCATTTGTCATTTGCTGTTCAAACATGGGTCTTACAAAAGAGGGCAGCTTGTGTGCCCCTCCTCCCTTTGGTGTTAAAGCACATTTCAACCTGTGATTATCAGTCTGAGGTCTATTTGCTTTCACACACCTGACACAGAGAATTTCGCACCAGAAAAATGAACAGCGAACGCTTTGAGAGTCTTAAGATTGCTCCAACTGCCATGAAAAACCTTTATACAGCAATATCATTTGACACATCCTTTAATATCGAATGTGTGCCAGTGATTTTGAACATGACATATAAAGATCAAGTTTGCTTTACTTACTTTCAGAACTGAATATTTGTCAGGGTTTTAGATGTGGATACAAAGCCAATCCTGGGAACACTGGGTGTTGAGTAAGAATACACCCTGAGTAAGATGCCAGTCTTCCATGGCTCACCATTCACACACAATATAATATACAGTACTGGCCAGGGCCGGGTCTAGACCAGACCATACGGGGTGGCAGTCGGAAATTTAAAGGGGGCAATATGGGCGCGCGTTCAGACCATGCGCCGGGGGGGTGTTTGGGAGCGAGTCGATTGCGCGTTCAAATTATGCGCCGGTATGGCTGTTGTGTGCGGGGGGTGGGGGGATGGGGGTTAATTGCAAAATTTTTATTTGAGGAGGCAAGACATTTATTTGCCCCCCCCCTAGAACCAGCCCTGATTTATTTATCTTAGTCATTGCACCTACTGTGTTATTCTCTATGTTATAAGGTAAACATGTAACCAATTATTTTGTTTTTGCTATACACAGAAGAAATTTAGGTTTAAGACTAAAAGAAAGACAGTAGAGAATTTAAGAAGTGCAGACTAATTGTTGGTACCTCAAATATTGAAGTCTACAAAGTGCCGCAGTTATGGAACAGCCCTCCAAAGTAAGTTTGGGATGAAAACATATTTGATTTGTTCAGTCAATCATTTTATTATTAGAATGTACTGTATTAGAGTAGTGTTTTAGGGATATACTTAGACACCATGAAAATGAACCACATTTGATATCAATAGTTTTGCTTTGATGATTTAGGACCACAGTTGCCATGATAGCTTTAGTATTGCAATTTCCATAAATTGATTTGGACTCAAATCTCCACCAAGTAACAGTTGATGAATTAAACTTTAACTATAATTTCCTGGTTATGCAATTATAACCCAGCTGAGGCTAGATTTCATTTTGAGTCTGGTTCCTCTTAGGTCTTATGACACTTCTTATGGTGTCATCTCAGGGTGGTTTTTCTTTGCCAGTATCACTGCTAGCATGCTCATTAGGGATAGCCTTACTGTATACATTAAAATTTTAAAGTATTAATGCAGAATTTGGATATTTATTTAGGTCTAGATTTATGTCTATTTATGTTTAGATGTGTTAAACAACATTAGAATTAGACTTTAAGCAAAAGACCACCTAAGGATTAATTGAGCAAAAGATAGAACAAACCGTCTTAAAGTAAATAATAATTTATATTCTATTGCAAATAACTGCATCCAGCCAGTGACCCAGTGACATTATTAAATCCTTCTGTTTTAGGCTTCTACCCAGATTCTTTTAGTTGTTGTTTGTTGGAGGGAATTTATTCCTTTCAGCCTGCTTTTCAGCAGGTACTATGCACGCTCAATTAACATCTGGTGATTGATTTGGCCAGTCTAAAATCATCCATTTATTCCCCTGACAAAATCTTTTGTTTTGCTGGCAGTGTATGTTTGTCTTGCTGCATAATGAAGCTTTTCCCAATTAGCTTAGATATATTTCTCTCTGAACTGAATGTTTCCGTAGACTTCTGAATTCATTCTGCTGCTACCATCATGAGTTCCATTATCGATAATCATTAGTGAACATGTTCCAGATGCAGCCATGCAAGGCCAAGCCATGACACTATGCTTCACCTACTGTATGATTCACTGATGTGATGGGTGTCTGCTTCATAGTACCGAATGTTTCTTTCAAGACATTTCAAATTGTTGTACTGGCCATGTCCAATGCTTATGATAGATTTTGCCTCTTTTCTCATTTCCAAAACGGCTTGCTTTTCCAGGTAACCAGGTACATCTGGGCAACAAGAAACACCTGACAGTTACAAGTTCCACATTCCAATCAAGTCACAGATGCATTTTAAGCAAGAAAACATCTGCTAACATTATGTCATCTAAAACAACATGCTGCCTCTTGATAATTCTTTCACACTGCCTATAAACCTTTGTGTTATGTTTCAATCTTTCGTTACTGTTAGTTCATATGAGCTGTTAGTTATGCATATATTAGTGATGGGAAGTTTTAGTGATCATTTTAGTGATCTTTGAATCTTGTTTACCAAAATGGACGAATCTTTTTTTGAGTCATTTAGTTCATTTGGTTCTTTTGATCAGAAATAAAATAAAATGTTGCATTTTCAATAAACAACACGTCTACATACACAAAATTTGTGTATTTTATTATTTTGCTGCTAAGGACATATTATTATAAACAGAATGAGCAGCTCACCTCTCATATCTTCTGGTCCAAATCGTTTATTCTTTGGTCACGTGACTCTCATAGACACTATGCAGTGCATTACACAGGAAACAGAATTTAACGGTTCTTCTCATGAGTGGAATCTATTGCACTGCATAGCGTCTAACGAACGATTCGGACTAGAAGACTCAAAGATAACTACTCATTTCTGTTTTCTGTTTCCTGTACATAACCTACAGAGGTTTTGCGATGCTTCGCGCATGTACGCCAAGACTACTCGTTCTTCAAAATCACATTAAAGACATTCAAAAAGGACAATTTATTTATGATAAGTTATGACTAGTTTACAGTATATGAGCTTCCGCCAACATGCTGACAATTTCATGACATCTCCCTGTTTTGTTCAATGCTAACACGAGCTACAAATCTAACTAGCTTATAACATAAGGCTGAATCCTAAATCCCTCTCTAAACCCTCAACAAGGCACTACTTGGTGTGTGGAACAAGGGGTTTTACATAATACATAGCACACTAGCTTTCCATTGTATGCTATTTGGGCTTCAATCTCAGAACAGGTTTTCTTTCTTTAGATAACTTTCTTTAGATAATATTCTAAAGCAGAGTAAGTGGAGAAACTTACATGATTTACTGGGCTCGTTGTTCCTTCTATTCTCACCTTTTGGATACATACTGTAGTACCTTCAAGATTTTCAAACTAATTTGACCCCTGTCGTAAACCTAAATGTCTTAATTGTATAGCAAAATTTTTAAAAAGGTTGTTCTTGTTGTTCCAATACTTTCAGACAAACTGTACATATAATGACTGACTACTTTATTAGGAACACCCACATACCTGCTCATCCATGAGCTTTAGGCAATGCTCACATCAACCATCAGAATGGTGATCTCAGTGATTCTGACCATGGCATGATTGCTTGTGTTAGATGGACTGGTTTAAATATTTTTATAGCTGCTGATCTCCATGCACAACAGTATCCAGTTTATTCACAGAAAGGTGCAACAAAGGAAAAAAACATCCAGTGAGTGGCAGTTCTATGGAAGAAAATGCCGTATTGTTGAGTGAGACAGGGCTCAGGCAAACGGCAAGCCTGGCAAAAGCTAACAGAAAAGCTACAGTAACTCAGATAACTGCTATAACCTCAATGCACTTGTGGTAAAAAAGCACAACGCTCTTCTGTCATTCAAGAAAAGAAACCTGAGGCAGAAGTGGGCACAGTCTGACCAAACCCAAGACAACTGAAGACTGGAAAAATGGAGGCTGGTCTGAAAATTCTTAATTTCTTTTTGAGACACACAGATGGTAGTGTCTGTATCTGGCACCATCATTATGAATCCATGGACCACCTGTCTTGCGTGCACCTGAAAAATCTGCACAAACTGTAAGACAATCATGTGAACATGGACCATAATCTCAAAGAAATGTTTTCAACATCAAGGATGTTTTGAATCCAAAGGGAGACATTAGTAATAGAATTTGCATAATGTCAACTTATTTACATGATAAGTATGTGGGTAGCATTGCCACCATTGTCCTACGCTTGGGTTACTGTCTGTACAGACTTTCTTTTATTCTTCCAATGCCAGCACCGGTTTCCCCTAAGCTTTCAAATTTCCTTTCACCTCCCAAAAAAAATATGCAAGTAGGGTGACTGGTTACAGTGGATTTTCCCTAGGTGTAAGTGAGTGCATGAATGATACTTAGCGGTAGAGTGGCGTACCATCTGGGGTGAGTTCTGCCGTGCACCTCAGTGTTCCTGGCATATGCTCTAAATCCAAAACACTCTGAACAGGATAAAGTGGTCACTGAAGATAAATTAATGAATGATCTCATATTTTTTTGGACCATGTGAACCTTCAATATTAAAAGACATTTACACTTAAATAATAATGAGCCCCTTACTACACACATTCATTAAACTCGATTTCACAGACGATGGAAAGTCACAATAATATAACACCTCATTTCTCTGAAAGCTTCAGATCATGACCGGGGTAAGTACATATATTGCCATTTAAACTTGTTACCAGACTTGAGGTATAATAATGCCTGCTGTAGAGTCCAGAATATTGGCCACAAGCAGCATAGCATTTGGGTTTCGCTGGTCACAGATGACAAAGCATATCTACAGCCCAGATGAGACAGCACTTTCAGCCTTTTTTTCCTTGAACATTTAAACACAAAGCAGTAAAAAATATTTGCAGGAGTCTTTATGAAATACTAGCAGTCTACTATTGAACAGGAATACAGCAATCTACTTTTTTATGAATAGCATTTTACTTTCTTTTGTGTTAGGCAGCAAGTAATTTCAAAGAAAATATGGAGTCATTTAAAGCCAACAGAAGTACGTAATGCTGATGCCTTACACCTCCAGGTTTTGATCTAGAGCTCAGGTTACTTTCTGGGCAGAGTTCTGCATGTTCTGTATGAGCACATAATTTCTTCTAAATTCTCCTGCTTGGTTGCACTAAATAGTGTAAATGAGTGCATGTGTGCAAGGTGCCCAACGAGGAACTGACATCAAATATTAGAGATTCCAATTTATTCTAACCTTACCAGAAATTATGTTTCCCACTGATCCTGTTTTATGCTTGCTGCATTAGTTGCAATATATGTGCACCTCTTACAGTATATTGTTCTTAACATTCTACCATGGGGTGTAACATTTTTTCCTACTCTATACATATATGTACAGTATGTGTCATGACAAAAAGTATAATATTTAAAGAGCATCCAGACTTTTTTTTTAATGTCCTTTGTTGAAGTATAGCTCTATCCATTCGAGATGAGAGCATCATTTGGATGAATGACTTATTTACAAACCTGTGAACTATGCACAGTTCATATCATCAGTCCATCATCTGCTGACCTTTTCAAAGGGTCCCATTGAAAAACAGCCTACGAAAAAGTGGTGCCTTCATGCAAAGGTCATCTCTGCATTGACATATAGTCTTTGCATTACAAAAAGTGTTTGTCAAGTAACTGACAATGCCTACAGACAAAGGAATAGGCAACATATTCTACTAAAGAGCTTCCTGGTTTGCTGCCTTCATTGAATCAAAAAATGATATTATCTACTTACAACTGAAAAATCCAATTTTTGAAAGTAGTTTAATTAGAAAATGGATTATGGTAATGACAGCATAATAATAATTAAAAAAAAGAATACACTGATCATCATCTTGAAAAATTCCACTGTAGCCTAAGGGCAAAACTGTGTTTTCTTTCAATGTGTAATAAAATGGAAGCAATAAACAGTCCACATGGAAATAATGTCACTGATTGCCTTTCTTGAAGGTGATAGATCATAAATTAAGCAAAAAAGGCAATAAGTCACTTCATATCCATCATCATATCACTATTATTCATTTATTTATTTGCCAAATTATACAAAGAGCATTAACTGACACTTTTTAAAATATCTTGTGCCTGTCATTTGGTCCTGATTTATAGTTTTATCAAAGATTGATAACATGTAACACAATCCCTTACAATATGGGCTATCAATGAATAGGCAACAAAAATCAACAAAACTAATTCAATAGATATTGCATTTTATTATTTTTTGTTTTCCCTGCAATACACCTCATCATCCCTATATCAGTTAAACTGGTTATTTACCACAGGAAAAATAGTAAATAGTATTACCCATGCAACATACCTCACCTAGGCTCAAAATTCCCTTAGAATCCTAGTGATTTTAAAACGGGACCTATGGGTGTGGTTTCTCCAGAGGGAAACTGAATTCTAGTAGTGGTTTTTGAATTTGTCAAACATAGGGTTTGTGACACAGCAAGGTCCTGTAACATGTACAGTAGTCACTTATCCAGGCAGGTGTCACATATTCAATGATGCCAAGGAAAAAGCAAGGATTAGATCCTCTGTTCTTATGATGCCATAACGATTACAAATAATAAACTCTACTGTGTATGTCACTACACTATGTTAAGCTCATATTATTTATCATCGCTTCTGCACACACAATGCATGCAACACTGTGTTATGGTGTTACGGTGCATCATCTCAAATTCCAACATGTGCTTGGTTAGAAAAGCTTTTACCTGTATGAAAATGGAATGAAAATGGATTATGGTAATTGCATGATTATTGTTGCCTATTCATTAGATCCCTCTATTAATTTGATGCCTTGACTGTTACAAATAAGACACTCTGTATATTACTATGCTATTTCCGGCTCATATCATCTATTACTGATTTTGCACTACACAATTATTATTGCATAAAATACTATGATGAATTGCATCCAACTATAAAAAAAAAAAAAAAAACAGAAAAAAAGGAAAAAAAGATGCAGGGTGCATTATCTCAAACTCCAACAAGTGTGTTAAAGCTTCAATCTGAATGATTAAGAGCAAAATTAACAATTCTGAAGACAATTTCACAATGCACAGATAAATTTGTTTTATATATACATTATATACAATATACAATATATTGTATATTTTGCATATATAATACAACTTTATCTGTGCATTGTAAAATTATTATTTCAACCTTGAAATTGCAAAGTGGAAGTAATTTAAAAAAAATTAAACATCATATTCGAGATAGAAATGTTATACGTTCATGTGAAACATACATATACAGTACATACTGTATGTTTTTGCGCTTTCAACTGTAGACCATGCAAAAATATTTTATCACTGTCAACTCCTTGTACCATGCAAAACATAACATTAAAGCCTAAGCAGAACCCCTGAATGAGAACAACACTCACCATTAAGTGTCCGCTGCTCCTCTGCCGCTGGAATAAAAGTGGACAGCAGCGGCTCGCGCTGGGTGAGAGAGTGTGCAGCGCGCGCTCTCTCCCTGCTGCAGCGCGACAGCATCACGCTGTCATCGACCCTTCAGAGCCGCCGTACTGGTGAACCTGTGCACGAGGAGGCGCGAGAGCAGCAGAGCCGAGCGCGAGCTCGGCGCAGAAAACATAATTAGTGATCATGCTAATTATGAATTAAACTATAATGTCGTTTTATTTCCATGCATTTATACTGTAGCTGTCATAGGAATTTACAAACTTAAATGCAATACACCCTCGAAGGCAAAATTGAAGTTTGAAAGCCTTGCAATGTTAACAGAACTGTAGCCATCCCTGCTCCACTGCTGCCCCCACAAACACCACCCCACCACACCTTCACCATCTGCCTTAACCTTCTCTTGATAGAACTCTCAGTGATTTGATTCATTAAATCTCAGCTTCTCGGTCATCTGCATAACAGGTGCCAATAAATATTTAACTTACTGAATGTTTCTCATTCCCAGTACAGCCATTTTTGTAGACAGCACTGACTATTGATCATTGATGCTTCCTAGTTCATGTTTGACGTGTAGTCATGGACTTTGGAACTTCAAAAACAAATGAAAAATAGATAGATTGATCTATTTTTCACCTCATCATCTCATTTTATACTTCATATTCCACTCATAACCTTTTTGCACATTCCATATAATTTGGACATTTTATATATTTCTATTTTAGATTAAATTTTATAGCAGCTGGGCAGCACGGTGGCTTAGTGTTTAGCCCTGTCGCCTTGCGGGTTCGATTACTGCTTCAGGTATGCGGGCGTGTAGTTTGCATGTTCTCCCCTGCTTAGTGGGTTCCCTCTGGGTGTTCCAATTTCCTCTCACAGTCCAAAAACAAGCAGATTAGGCTAATTGGCATTTCCAAAGTGCCTGTAGTGTGTGAGCTTGTGTGTGTGCCCTGCGATGGATTGGCATACAAACAGTCGTATTAGAATTTTACTGCATATCATACTTGTGCATGTGACAAATACATTTTGAAAATTAAAAATTTAGAGATATAGATACTTTATTGATCCTGTAGGAAATTCCAGATATCCAGTAGAGACACTAACACACACAGACAGGTTTGTTGATGTGATGGCACACTCTATATCTTATATATAGTCAGTAGATACAGGGTAATGTGAGAACTGACCAAAAGTTAGTAGTGCAATAATAAGAACAAAATGAAAACATAAAAAACAAAACAAAAAGAAGCACATAAATAAAGCAGATAAATCAACAGTAATACAAAAAACGAATAAATAAAATGCAGTTAATTGCAGTGCAAACTTGATGTGCAATTTTATGTGTGGCAAAGTGACGACAGAGCAAATAATAATTGTGCAAAGAACAGCATGAAAGTGACAGTGAAACTGAGTCTGTGCGTAAATATGTAACACTAAGAGTAAATGAGCAGACCTGAAGTTAACAGATACAGTATGATTGCATTTAAAAACACAAAAGTAAAAAGTGCTCCATCATGTGCTGAGCCTCTGACCTGACCACTGCCTGCACCTCCTACAGGGAATAGATGGCTAATTAAGCCTGAAGCCTGTCTTTGTGTGCCCAAGATTATGATTCAGTCACAGGTCTCACATCCTGAGCACCTGAGTCTCTGATCACTGCACACAGTCTCTGCTTCTTTCATCTTTCTTCTTCTTTTGTGCCAGTGAGGTGCAGGACTGCTGATCTTCATTGACATTGATTGGAGAGCAAGTGGCTCAGGAAGCCAAGCAATAACTCAGTGACTATCATGTCCATTTTTTTCCTTTTCAATAATTAGTCCTGCAGACATCTATAGATGTGTACCAATTAGCCTATGAAAAAAATTAGATGAACACACTTTGAAATCTGAATACAGTATATGCTCTTTTGAGGGCATATTTGGATTGCATCGTGTTGGGATGATTTGTTTAATGTGTTTAATGTTCATGTAGCCAATATTGGTCCAATATCACTTAGTCTTACTCACTCGTCGTATATTTACCTCTTTATCCTGAAAACAGGGTTGTGGGGCGCCTGGAGCCTATCCAAGGAGAATTATGACATGAGGCGGAGTACATCCTGTTCAATATGCCAATTCTTCACGGGGCACACACGCATAAAACATACCCACATGCTCATTCACACAGTACAGGCAATTTGGAAACTGCAATTAGCCGTGCCTGGTCCAATATCATTTATTTAAAATGTAACTTTCAAAAACAATCTGATTATAACTATGTTCCAATATAACGTAACCCAAATTGGTGACACAACAACAATCTTTTGACCACTAAATATGCAGAGAGGATTTGTATTCAGCAGGGTTTCCCAGCAAACCTGAAAATTTCACAACAGACCTTACTGCATTAGGACCTTAGTGCAAAAGGCATGATTATAACAAATGCATATGTTTTTATTATTATTATTATTATTATTATTATTTTGGAGTGTCTCTTTACCAAACATGAATCAGATTAAATCAATGTGTCTCTATTCACATTTTGCTTTTGGGTGATATGAGTGTTGGCGGTCCAGGGTCTGGGTTCGATTCCCGGCCAGGTTTGATTTCCCATCTCTGTGTTCTTGGAGATTGCATGTACTCCCCGTGCTTGGTGGGTTTCCTATGGGTATCCCAGTTTCCTCCACAGTCCAAAGACCTGCAGATTAGGCTAATTGGTGTTCCCAAATTGCCTGTAGTGTGTGAATGAGTCTTTGAGTGAATTTGAGTGTGCCCTGTGATGGATTGGCACCCTGTCCAGGGTGTACCCTGCCTCATGCCCCTGGGATAGGCTCCAAGCCCCCGTGACCCTGAATACAGGATAAAGCGGAATGGACAATGAGTAAGAGTGAGTGAGTGATATGAGTGTATAGGGCCGGGGTACTCAATAGGCGGACTCCGGTCTGCATCCGGACCCAAATACGGTTAAATCTGGACCGCCGCCAAAACAA
>JAOTQY010000050.1:772320-783517 GCA_026413445.1 Dolichallabes microphthalmus
TTTGGTCACTGGCTGGGAATCGAACCCGGGCCTTCCGCATGGCAGGCGAAACACCTACCACTGAGCCACCAGTGCCCTTCCTTTTGAAATATTTACTATAAATAAATTAATTCGGACATTTTCCAACACGTCTATCCTGTATAGGGTTACAATGCAGGCGGGCGCCTATCTCAGGAAACTCGGGGCACAAGGCAGGGAACACCATGGAAGGGGTGAAAACCCAACCCATGGCAGGGCACAGACACACACGCACGCTTACACATTCAATTATGCACTAATGTCAGCCAAGGCAACAGTGCTATCTCCTGAGCCATCATGCCTAAAAATACTTATGATGATGATTGTTATTGTTGTTATTATTATTAATAGTAGTAGTAGTAGTTGGCAGTATGGTGGTGTAGTGATTTGCACTATCACCTTGCACCTCCAGGGTTCAGTTCTCCCCTCAGGATCTGTGTGCATGGAGTTAGTATGCTTGGAGTGCTTAGTGGGTTTCCTACGGGTACTCTGGTTTCTTCCCACAGTCCAGAAACATGCAGATTTGTGTGTACAAAATGCCCATAGTGTGTGAACGAGTATGTGAGTGTATGTGTCCAGTGATGGATTGGCAACCCGTCCAGGGTGTACGCGGTCTTGTGCCCACCTGGGGTAAGCTCCAACCCCCTACGACTCTGTATACAGGATAAAACGGTATAGATAATGAGTGAGTAAGTAGTGGTAGTAGTAGTAGTCGAAGAAGTAGTATTGTTTTTTTCTGTTATAGCCCACAATACTTATCATCGTCTTTTGTTATATTGAATTTCCAGTTATCCGTTATCACCCAAATGAGCAAAGGTTCCCTGCTGAGTCTGGTTCCTCTCAAGTTTTCTTCCCATTGTCATCTCCGGGAGTTTTTCGCCAGCCATCGCTGCTCATCAGGGACAATCTGAGTATTTTGATTCACACATATTTTCTCACACATTTTATACTCATTTCCATCATTTTCTTTTGATTCTGTGTAGCTGCTTTGCGACTATGACCATTGTTAAAAGTTGCATTGTTTTTTTTTTTATTGAATTGTTTGTTAATTGTCGCTGCCATTTGTATACACTTATGTAACCACTTTGACATTGATCAAATGTAATTGTCCTGTTCATGTTTTTATTGCTTTAGTAAAATGGATTGATGAGAGCGCTTGAACTCATCTACTCCGCTGTGTGTCAGGGAGTCGCCCGTTGAACTGTGGATGACGTAGGCGCAAATGCGCGCGGGCACTTTGCCAGAATGGGCGGCGCTTCTGACGTCAACGGCTTGCGGTCAGAACGCTGGTGATATAAATGAAACCCCCTGAAGACGTTATAGCAGAAAGAAACAACAGAAAAACGACTCGGAGAAACGATTTGATTATCGACGAGGGACAATTTTAAAAACCCCCACATTCAGGAATCGTTTTGTTTTTGAGAGAACACACGTTTTCGGATTTATATTTATATATTTTCACGTCACTTTATGTATTTAGAGTTGTCCCGTCTTGTCCGTCGTCCTACTATGGTCATAATGGAGGTCCCGAACATCGACTGTGTCTCTCTCCGGACGCTTTTGGAGGGAACGGAGACCGGGTGTCTTGTTTTGGACTGCCGGTCGTTCTTCTCGTTTAGCTCGTCTCACATCAGCGGCTCGACTAACGTGCGCTTCAGCGCCATAGTGCGGCGGCGGGCGCGAGGCGGGCTCGGGCTCGAGCACATTGTTCCCAATGAGGACACGCGGAGCAAGCTGCTCTCCGGGGAGTACCGCACCGTGGTGCTGCTCGACGACCGGAGCTTAGACTTCAACCAAGTGAAGAAAGACGGAACTCTGATGTTGGCCGTGACCGCTTTGAGTCGGAACAACCCTGGCGGAGTGAACATCTTCTTTCTGAAAGGTACGCGGTAACCAAAACAGTGCCGGCTATTTATGGTTCAGTGTCCTTCTATGGTGACAGTCAAGTGTTTACTTCAGCTGTTGCACATGGCTAGTGTTGATACACTGTAATTAAACACCTCTTTCCACTTTGTGTTACTATCTTAGGTGGCTTCGACAACTTTTCATCGGAGTTCCCTGAAATGTGTACCAAAGCGCCCCCTCCACAGGGCCTGAGTTTGCCCCTGAGTGCCAACTGCCCTCCTGGCAGTGCTGAAACGGGCTGTAACACATGCACAACTCCTCTCTATGATCAGGTAAGGCCTTTGCTTTATATATGTATGTGTATATATCTTTCAAAACAATTTCTAACACTCACTCACATTCAAGGTTCTAATGATTTGTTGTCCCGCTCCTTCAGGGTGGCCCAGTGGAAATCCTGCCCTTTCTGTATCTCGGAAGTGCCTACCATGCCTCACGTAAAGACATGTTGGACATGTTGGGCATCACAGCACTCATAAATGTTTCTGCCAACTGCCCCAATCATTTCGAGGACCATTATCAGTACAAGAGCATTCCTGTTGAAGACAACCACAAAGCGGACATTAGCTCCTGGTTTAACGAGGCGATCGAATTTATCGGTAAGATTTGTATTTTTGTTTAGCTGCTATCACCTCCCAGTCTTTGCCAAAACAAGAGCAGATGTTCGTGTATACAGGCTTTGGCAGGCAACCCCAGCTCTCCCCCCTCCCTGAATTTAAATTTTCAAAAGTTTCCTCCGAAACGACCAGCTGGATGGGCCAAGCTTGACAGTCACAACGGCTTACATCATCTTATTTAAAGAGGTGCTCTCTTTTCATAGAAAGCAGCAGGCTGTGGCTGAATCTGCTTTTTGTGTGGGGGGGGGCAACTTGGCATTCTTGTCTTCCTTTGTTCTACGCAAACAAAAGACGTTGTTTTTTCCTGCCGCTGAGTTTGCCTTCCTCCCGGATCAGTTCTCCCAGAGTGGGGGGTTGGTGGTGGCCACTCCTATTGTGTATTCAGACCTGTCACAGAAGGGACTGTTACCCCAACACCCACTCTCAAACCTTTTATTAACTTCTTTCTGTTTTATTAATGAGTCAACCCCCCTCAATTGGATTTGCAATTGAAATTGGAGGGTGGCAGCTGAGAATAGAGAAAAGTCCCCATTAGCCATTTTCAGCTCAGGGTCACTTTCCATTATCGACCCAATTGTGTAAATACAAACTTTGAGAAGATATGTAGATTTAAAATGATCTCTTGTGTTTCTTTTGTGCAGACTCTGTGAGAAACAAAGGTGGCCGTGTCTTTGTGCACTGCCAGGCGGGCATCTCGCGCTCAGCTACCATATGTCTGGCCTACCTCATGCGTACCAACCGCGTCAAGTTGGACGAAGCTTTCGAGTTCGTCAAGCAGCGCCGCAGCATCATCTCGCCCAACTTCAGCTTCATGGGCCAGCTGCTGCAGTTCGAGTCACAGGTGCTCGCCACATCCACCTGCTCATCGGAGGCTAGCAGCCCAGCACTCAGCAAGAATGGCACAGTTTTCAACTTTCCGGTCTCCATTCCTGTTCATGCTGGTGCCAGTCCACTGTCTTTCCTGTCCCATCATAGTCCTATCACTCCTTCACCAACTTGCTGACAGGACCCCTTTGTTATTTTAGGACTTAATGATCATATTTCAATTGTCTAGTAATAGGAGTTCAAGATGACTGTAATTTCTGAATGATTTTTACCCAAACGTTAGCTGGCCCCAGGTCTTGTTGGTTCACACGATGACTAGTAGTTTTGATTGCTGGACAATTAAAATTGTGCTTGTCATTCAATAGTGTTTCAATATAATTCTGGGTAAGAGTATGTGGCTGGTCCAGCCTTGTTCCTCCAGACTTGTTTTGATAGCATTCCTGTTGACTGAACTGAAGAGAGAAGGCATTCATCAGAGTGTGAATGCGTGATGTTTGTTTGAGCTAATGTGAGGTTCCTGAATGTCTGTCTTCTGCAGTCACTGCAATTTAAGCCTTGCAACTGATAATCATTGGCCTTCTGTTTCGTGCACTGGCACATGATAAAACGCCCGGTATTATAGTTTTCTCAGGTAGAGTCCTTTTTATTTGTGTTTATCATAAACACATAGTCTGAGGTGACTGCAGGTTGCTAGACTCAATGGTGCTAACCTGACTAAATGTCCCCTTTGTAGATTTATTTTTTTTCCCCATTGTTTTCTGAACAATGAATGTAATTATAATCTCAATGTCTGGATAGACTCATTCTGCCTTAAGACAATGAAACAAACACATGGCTCACTCAAGGGCCTTTGCATTTCAGACCTTCATCCAGCCTATCAGAATATTTGTTTACTTGTAAACAAACACGAAATACCTCATGTGTGTGTAATGTTGGCGGTCCTGTAAGAGTCACAACCAGTACTAATGGGTGTGGCTTTCACGAGATTGAGCATTTTAATATGTGATATTTATTTGCTAAATTAATATATTTCATATGGTATATTTTTTTTTACGTAGTTTGTGATATGTTTTTGATACTGGTGAATAAAATGTTTTGTATACATGCAAATCACTTGTTTGTCATGATAAATTTTCAAGAAACACAAAAGCTTAATATAAAACATTCTGACTTTATTTAGAGTGGAAAAAACAGATTTATTAAACATTTTAAATCTTAATAGATGGTGCTTGGTACAACATTTTGCTATATTGTATTCATAAATATAAGGGCTTTTATTAACAGAACTAGGTTGTTCAAGTTGCACATGTTGGTAAGAGTAACTCTTCCATGATTGATGAAGGAGGGGTGCAGGCTACATCCTGCAGAATGTTTACAGATTGTTTACAGCGATGACACTATTGATAAAAACAATGTACACAGATGGACGAAGCATCGACCATAAACTACGTAGTGTGACAACCTCAGCTGTGACCACTGACACAAAAATGGGTACAACAGAGCAAACCTGAAAACAGGAAACGAGAGTTGGGTTCACAAATGCATCACTTGTGATGGGGAATATACTGAGTTGTACCTTTGTTTAGAGGAAGAGTTACTATACCAACATGTGTGATTTAAACAACCTATGCCAATTGCTAAAGTTCAGTATATATTATAAGATGCCTCAGATCCTGAAGGTTGATGTAGGTTTGACTTTCTTAATTCGTCAGATTGTGATCAGATTAGCACTCTGACGCATTCAGCACATGTGGATGCAACTCTGACCATGCGATCCACGAGTCTGATAATAAAACCAATGTCTCAACAGGTTTATTACTCAATACTGAAACATACCCTTGTGTTATAGAAGAAAGAACCAAATAAATATAATTAGTGGCATTAAAATAAAAACTCTTTAATACTTTAAAAACTAAGTAAATTGTGTGCTTTTTCAAAGATGTTATTGTTGTTATTGTTAATGGAAACAAATGGAATGTAGTAAAGTATTAATAGTGAAAATCCCAAATTATATTAAATCTTAATAATAATGATAAATGTTCTCTAAAATCTTGTATATTCACATCAAGATGCAATGTAAAGTTTGGACTGTACAGATTGTATGTGTTTGGGGCAGTTGACGTTCGATAGTTAAGGTACTAGTTTACTGATCAGAAGGTTGGTGGTTTGAGCCCCAGCCCCACCAAGCCTCGACTGTTGGGCCAGTGAGCGAGGCCCTTAACTTGTATCTCCTCCAGACACACTGTATGAAGGCTGACCATATATTCTGACCCGAGCTCCCAAACAAGCTGGGATATGTGAACGAAGGAATTTAACAATGCTTAAATGTCTGTGTGACAAATGAAGGTTTCTTCTTCTATGCAGACATGGTGAGAATGTGGGAAACACTGCTCAGGCTTGAACCCAGGACCCCGTGCGCTGGCAAATCTGCCCACATTTCGTTCTTTATAAACAAATAGCGATTTGTAGATTATGTTTCACTCAACTGCAAAGTGCACTAAAATTATGAACAGATTTTGTTTATAGTGACTAAGCGGTTAGATTAATGCACAGATGTGACAACAACTTGAAGTGGTAAAATATTAATTAACAGTTCATCTAAACAAGTACCTAGATTTAGAACATGAAGTAATAAACTAGGTAAATAGAATTTAATTTAATATTTAATTTAACCTGGGATATATATTTATTTATTTAACCTGGGATGTTCTTAGACTCGAGATTTATTTTGTTAAATAGACTTTATATGCTTCTAGTAAATGATCTACATTTATGGAATCATCAGAGATTTATTTTCTTATTATTTATTAATACCAACACTTTGATTTGAGTCTCTATATTAATTTTTTTTAGAAGACTTGTTATTCTAACCTACAGATATTTGATCCTTGTGTCTGAGTTGATTAGTAAATACTCTCAGATGGTCAGAAGCCTTTCGAGTGCAGTCAGTGATGAAATGTATGTGGGAAACAGCCTGACCCTTTCACATTCAAACTGACTAGGCCATATGTAGCGGCACTCCACACTGTTTGTGTTGGAATTTCTTCTTGGTGGTGTCGTGCTGTATAGAATCATTATCAATGTCCTCCATTGTCAAAGGCACAGGGTCTCAGTGAGCTGCTCTGATCCGTGTCAGGGGGTCTTGGGTGAGCACTTGGCCAGACACTTCTCTGAGCACAATAGGAGCAGCTGCAAGGCGTTTGGGAAAAGTGTGACAACTATAGTGCTCTTAATGTTTGGCCATACAGAGCTTTTCTAAAGCCATTCTGGTGTTGCATAGAAGCTCATTTATTCTCTTTTTTGCAAATTAGCCCGGGGTTGACGGAGCAACCAGCTGATTATGACTTAGTGAACTTTCTGTGCACCGAAATGGCCACACTGACATTGCAGAAGGTGATGTACAGTGGCAAGAACTTTTGGGAATTTCATGGTTTTCTGCATTCATAAAATGTGACCTGATCCTAATCTAAGTCAATGGTATTGACAAATGTAATGTGCCTAAAATAATAAACTGAAGGTTGGACCACTGAGTAAGGCCCTTAACTGTCTCTGCTCCAGGCACGCTATATCATGGCTGACATGTCATGTACACTGACCCTAGCTTCCAAAAAAGCTGAGATATGTGAAAGAAGGAATTTTTTAAACTGCTTTAATGTATATGTGACAAATGAAGGTTTCTTCTTCATCCATGTAGACATGGCAAGAACGTGGGAAACACTGCTCAGGCTTGACCCCAGGACCCTGTGCAGTGGCACATTTCGTTATTCATTTGCCTTCTTTATAAAGAAATAACAAATTGTAGGTTATTTTTCAACTCAACTAATCTAGAATTATGAGCAATAATAAGATTTTTTAATAGTGACTAAACGGCTAGATTAATGCACAGATGTGACAACTTGTGTAAAATAATAATTAACAGTTCATTTAAACATTTAAAGTAGATTTAGAACATGAAGTAATAAACTAACTAAATGGAATGCTAGAGGAAATATATTTAAACATATTTGTTACACCTGGCCTGTTCTTAGATTTGACTTCCATATACTGTACATTTATGGAATCTTAAAAGATTCTGATAACTCATGTCTTTATTGAACACACATTCATTCAACATTCAAAATGGTAGTGGAAAAAGTAAGTTAAGCCTTGGAATTAATACCTGGTTGAAACCCCTTGGTGGCAATAACGTCTAGGATCAGACCTGCACAACGTTTAGGAGGAATTTTAGCCCATTCTTCCTGGCATAACTGCTTTAGCTCTATCATATTCTTTGCATGTCTCATCTGTATGGCTCTCTTCAAGTCATTCCATAGCATCTCTGTCGGTGTTGAGGTCTGGGCTCTGACTTGGCCATTCCAAAACTATGATTTTGTTGTTCCGAAACCATTCTGTTGTGGACTTGCTCCGGTGATTTGGGTCATTGTTCTCTTGCAGCGTTTCAGCTGACATACAGACATATTTAATTCATCCTGAAGATTGTTTTGATATGCTTGGGAATTCATTTTCCTGTTTATAACTGCATGTTAGCCAGGCCCCGATGCCGCAAAGCAGGCCCAATTCATGATGTTACCTCCATTCATTACAGTTGGGATGATGTTTTCATGATGATATGCAATGCACTTTTTACATCAGATGTAGTGTCACATGTTCTTTCCAAATAGTTCATTCTTAGTTCAAAATAGTATAGTTTCATCAGTCCACAAAACATTTTGGCAATATCGTTGTTGAGTGTCAATGTGCGCTTTCGCCAACTTAATTTTTTTTTTGTCAGCAGAAACACGAAAGCAAACACAAAAAGTTAGAGTTTTCAGTCAAAGTAGCTCTAGTCCACACCACCAAACTGATTTCTTTAACAAGACTCCAGGTGTGGAGTTGCATTGGGTTTTTATGGTTGTTCTCAACAAAGACATAAAAGATCAGATTTATTTTGTGTTATTATTTTAGGTACTTTACAATATATTTGTGAATAATCTTGACTTGATGATGAGATGAAGACCTATGACATATTAATACAGAATAAAATTCCTAAAAACATTTTCATGCCACTGTATATGAAATATATAGACAAATTTTAACTGCTATTCTCTGTATACTCCACCATCTGTATACCCGATCCATCAGTTTTATAATGTGTTGTTTTGAGTTGTACACTGTTGACAGATTTATAAGCTAGTAAATGAAATTAGTGCAACCACTTTTTGTTTCCAATAAAGAGTTTAGGCATATGCTTCCTCCTGCCCCATCACTCTGATCTATGGTTTCTCTTAAAAGAGTGGCCCGGCCTGTTTTTCTCCACTAGTCTTGTACAAGAGAAGAAGGGGAGTTGAAGAAATTACCAAATACCACCCAAGCTCAAGATTCTGACAACACTGTGACTGTCTCATCCTGACCTTCTGTATATGTGTTGTATTTACACACTATTCATGCATTTAACCTAAAGTTAAGTGATAAACTAACCATGATCTTGTTGATTCATATGTGATTTATGTGACTGATAAATAAATGGAAAAAGAGCAAAAATCAGGGCCATCTTAAAACAGTGTTTGGCTGGTTCAGTTGTCAGTTCTCTTGCTAACAGGAAAAGAAGCAAAAAAAAGTAATCATACTGAACCACAATCCTACACACATCCAGCTCCTCTTGAATGAATAAAGAGTTTAACTTAAAGGTCAGGTGTCAGAAGAATATGCTGTATATATTTCTCAACTCATCGGCACTAAGCAATACTGTTCACACCCATAGAATGGAAGGAAGTGGTCAATGACCTTTAACTCAACCAGCCAGACTTCCTATCATCAAAGTGTTCAAAGCTGTAGTAATTGGCATTGTATTTAGATAGTGAGGGTGTGTTGGTGTTACATTGACACTGTGGGTTTTCACATCTTTATCTAATCTGTCTTTAAATTTATCTGACTATAATATGATAAAGTGTTTCTCTTTAATGTAATGAGATAAGACGGCCTGGATGAGTGGATTACTAAATCAATCTGGCCATAGGTCAGTTACTCTACAAGAAAGCATTAGATATTTTTATTTGGGCTGGCAAATAAGGGTAAATGGCTTATGTCGAGTAATAAAGCATTAAAGACTCAAATCTGACATGACCTTATCTTGTCACGATATGATTGCTTAAATAATGTTAATCTGTGTAAGTTATTTTTGCTGATTTTAAATGTCATAGTTTTCTGTATTAAGTCATATCTCCTTATAAATGTTCTGTATTATAAAAAAACTTTTATTCACTGTTATTTGTATGTCAGCCCAATATTTTTTAGACTTCTTGTTTTGGGAATAATAACCACAGAAATAGCATTTTTCAAATATGGTTTGTGGCCTAAAATGTGGTAAGAAAAAAATTTAGCATACGAAAAACAACCAGGAAGGTCAGTTTCAGTTCACCTTAAATGCTTAAAAACACTGATCACTATTGCTCCTTATTTGAAAATAGAGAAAATGGAGAAATCTACAAACCTTTTAATGCTGGACTGAATAATTTTATATACAGCATTTGGTTTTATTCAACAAAATTATATATGTGCTTAGGTAATGGTGGTGGATATCATGATTAACTATTAATGTAGTTATAGGATGAATTGTAATACAGCAATATTAGCTATTAAAGTTCTAACAGTAAGTAACTTGAAATGAGTAGATATAAAATCATGATAGGAAAAATAATGTTTAATTTGTAGTGCTTCATTGTGAGGGACTTATTCATCCTTTATAATTGAAATATGAATATATTGACACATAATACTGATTTATAACCACAAATGAATAAATAAATTTATTTTTTAATAAAATACACATTTGCCCAATATTTGGTTAGTTGTATTATATTATAATATTGTACCCTGATACCACGGTACCCGTAAAGTTTGAGAAACATTAATCAGCACTTACGACTATGATATATTCTCAGAGAACAGAGAACTTTTTCTTTTGATTTCCTTTCATAAATTTAGTTACCTCAATTAATCAAAACAAACAAACAAACAAACAAACAAAACCATAAAAATAGTTGTAAGCTGTGTTCAGAATTTAAACACAAATTGCCATGATAAAGTAATAAATGTCATATGGAAAAAAGGATCATGTGATCTTTTTTTAAGACTGACTACTTTCCATTGTCTTTATGAACCAGACTATCACTGTGGAATTATCCTTCCCTTTTTCTTTTTTAAATTGTAATCATGATGATAACTACGATTTTTTTTAAGTCGCTTAATTAATTACATAATTTTTACTACGTACAAGAACAAAGTTAAACATATTTCTAAGCTTTTTGTCTGACAAGAATAACTAATATTGTATATTAAATGTATTATTTATTAATGAGAATCTTTAAAATATATATATTAATTTGTGATTTCTTTCTTTGTAAGGGAAATGAGTGGGCTGAGTGAAATACCCTGAGAGAAACAAAGAAATGGAAAATGGAAAGACAGAGAGAGAGAGAGAGCAAGTAAATGTCAAGGGATAGACAAAAGATAAACTGAATAAAAAAAAGTGTGTGTATATGTGTGTGTGTGAGAGAGAGAGAGAGCAAAGAAATGACAAAATATAGACAAAAGACACTGAATAAAAAAATGTAAGAAAATGATAGAGAGAGAGAGAGAGAGAGAGAGAGCGAGAGAGATATGAAAAGACAGTAAGAAAGAAAGCAGAAGCGGAATGACGCTGTATCTTCTTCTTCTTCATTGGAGTTTAACGACGGTTTGCATCCATAAGCGTTGCACTACCGCCACCTACTGGTAAAGTCACCTTTGACGTTTCTTCACTCTATTTCCTGATTATTCCCTCCAC
This sequence comes from Dolichallabes microphthalmus, assembly GCA_026413445.1. Taxonomy (NCBI): domain Eukaryota; kingdom Metazoa; phylum Chordata; class Actinopteri; order Siluriformes; family Clariidae; genus Dolichallabes; species Dolichallabes microphthalmus. The sequence goes on from JAOTQY010000050.1 coordinate 783,487, forward strand.
ATCTTATATTCTACCCATAAGACATCCTGGC
>JAOTQY010000050.1:802499-819715 GCA_026413445.1 Dolichallabes microphthalmus
GGTTTCTCTCTGAAAAGAAACGAGAAAGGGGAAAAAAAATCCTGTCTCTGTCTGAATAAGTGAGTGAATGAGGTGAGAGTCTCAAATACTTATCCAGCACATGGGCCAGCTGCAAGAAGTAGGCTGCTATTTTTATTTTTTCTGAGTTTTCAAAAATACTAAATTGAAACTTTTTTTTACATGGTTTAATGATTTTTTTGTTATTAAAATTGAAAATTTGAAGTTCCTGTTTCAAAGTTTACAGATATATGGCTAATTTGTACGCCATTGATATGTTCAGCTCATGTAAACTGTTTAATAATCACTTCTGGCACTTCTTCTGGTCTCTTCATTAGTTTTGTTTTTCCTGTAAATGATTCAATAAATACCGTACCGTGCCATTCATACCGAGGTATTACTGTACCGTGAAATTTTGATACCGTTACATCCCTACATATCACTGATATGTTTTTGGCATGGTTGCTGTGGGACGGGTGGAGGTGGCAGTGGCACTAGCTAATTATGTATAGAACAAGGATACATTTTCTATTTGATTTATTCCTATCACTTTGTGATATTATTGTCTAGTGTTTTGGATTTGGTCTAAGTAGAATATCACAATGAATTCACAAAAGCCTGAACTAGATGTGGGTTCAATAGGTAGCATTACTGCATCAGCTCCATGGTTGTCCCACACATTTAGGATGATAATAATGGTGGTGCAGTAAGATTTCCAGGATGTGGTTAAAATTATTTGATTATGTACAGTACTGTCTATCATATTATTAGGCATTGATGGCTCAGTGGTAGTCCATGCAGGAGGCCTTCGTTCAGAACCCACCCAATGCCCAAACTCCAGCCACTGGATGCAGTGTTGATCCAATGACTGGATAAAATAAGAGGGTTGCATCAGGAAGAGCAACCGGCATAATACCTGTGCGAAGTTACTGTGCGGATCGGATGGTCTGCTGTGGCAACCCCTCGTTGGCAGCAGCCAAAAGACTAACAACAACAACATAGAATACATCATATTACTGCTTAATGACATTGTGACATGTTTATTAAATAAGCATGTAGTGTAACTATAATGTAGTGTAATCTCCATGTAGCACTTGAGCTGATCAAGGACTAAAGCACATTTGCACTATTATTATCAATTAATTAATTACCTGGAGTCTATCCAAGGGGAATAGGCACTAGGCAGGGAATACCCTGAATGGGGTGCCAACACATCACAGAGCACAAGGTCACACACACTCATACATCCAAGCACACACTACAGGAAAGACAAAACAACCTGCAATGAATGTATGTGAATAATTGGAGGAAAGAAGAGTAAACGCAAAAGAAACCAACTAATCGCATTAAAAAAAAAACCATGCAAACTCTACGCACAAAAACCCGGGGGACAGGAATTGGAGCCAACCTTGGAGGTACAAGGGGTCAGTGCTAACACCTAAGCCACTGTGCTGCTGCCGTAATAGTTGTAGTAGTTATACTTTCGTGAAACAATAGATTACTCACTCACTCATCTACTATACCACTTTATCTTGTATACAAAGTCACAGGGGGCCTGGAGACTTATGGCATGAGGTGGGGTACACCCTGAACATGGTGGCAATTCATACACACACTCATTTACACACTACGGGCAATTCTTTATGTCTTTGGACTGTGGGAGGAAACCCAACAAGCATGGAGAGAACATTCAAACTTCATGCACACAGACCCAAATCGAACCCTTAATCGTGGAGGTGCAAGGAGACAGTGCTAACCACTAAGCCACACTATTATTATTATTACTAGTAGTAATAGTAGTAATTCATGGCACATTTGAACTCCCAACTTTCTTGCATAGATTTGAGTACTTTTTAACTCTTCGCACTGTACAGTCAGACTGCATCTGTGAATGCATGTGGTTTCCTGTGCATTCATTTATTCATTGATATTATAATGCATTTATGACAACCGACACCGTGCAGCTCCACAATGCTTGCTGCGTGCTGGTGGTGTGCAGTGCGTATTGCTTTAAAGTTGTGAGAAAGATTTGAAGGGAAGGTGCGGGGGAGGAGGCGGCAGTGCGCCAGTAAGGGTGAACGGAGCGAGAAGAGCTGCTCTTCTCCACACTGGCACATGAAGATGAGAAGGAAAGCCACGGCGCTCCTCAGCCTCCTCATGAGCACGCGCTTAGCGCCAACGGTGCGCCGATCGGCTCGTGACCTTCACTCCTAGATGGAAGCCCGCGGAAGAGTCAGGATCCACTTGTCACGAGAGGAGATCGATCGCTCGGAGTAATGGGGAATAGCGCGCCCAAACCGCTTACAGGTAAAAGACACGGACATGCGCGAGCGTGACACGCATTAAAGAACGCGAGCGCGTGCATTCAGGAGCGCGCACTAATTTCTATGCGTGTGATTTTTTCTTTTCTTTTTGCATTGGGAAATACAGCATGTGTGTGTGTGTGTGTGAGAGAGAGAGAGCGAGACAGAGAAGATAAGTGCGTGGGATGAGGAAGATGAGAGCTGACAGAGATGGCTCACCGACTGTTGATTATTGAGTGTTAAACCCATGCAAAACCTGCAGCAGTGTTAAATCCTACAGTGTGTGTCTATACTGTGTGAATCCAGCTGGAGTGTAATTCGGGAAGCATTGTAGATAATCCTATAGGTGCTAATTCACTACCCGAATCCCTATAGGTTCAGTTCCTTATCTCGCAACCTTCAGGGTTGGGGGTTCGATTCTCATCTACAGTATGCTTTGTGTGCATGCAGCTTCCATGTTCTCCCCGTGCTTTGTGGGTTTCCTCCAGATTCCCCATTCAGTCCAGAGATTTGAGACCGCCCGTAATGTACGATTGGGTGCATGAGCAGTGTATGCGCCTGTGCCCTGCCATGAGTTGGCACCACATTCAGGCTGTTCTTCACCTCATGCATTGAGTACTCAGGATAAGCGCACAGTAGTCAGAGGTTCCTTTTTTAGCCTCCTATAAAATGTTTATGTTAGATGGTGGATTAATGAGCCTGTTGCAAAGTGTTTGTAATGATGAATTTGCTGTGTTCACACGAAGATAAACACCGGAAAGAAAGACATAAAACATAATTGGGTTTACTATAAGGGATCCACATACCTTAGTAATTGCTTGCACTAGTCAGGGTGTGTAAAAAGTTATCAGCGGGTAGAGGGTGGAGTTTGAAGATGTAGATTTGTCAGAAATTATTTAATTGACTTTTGAAATAACCTTCAAATAACAACCCCTCCCTGTTGTGTATCCAGATTTGTCTTGTGTAGGACACCCTGGAATTGGCTGTCCTGTAGAGGTTTTTAAAGTGCAGGTGTCTTTTTCTATTTCTATAAAGTGTGGCCTGTCTTACTTTCCCTGCAGTTTTAAAAGCGCATACGATACACAAGAATGTGTATCTGTAGATGCAGAACAAAACACCACAGGTTATTACTTCACAGGCTTTTTATGGCAGCTGACGGTCCTTGTTCTTCCGTCTATTTATGTTATTGACAAGTATGTTCGGCTGCCAGTACTTAAATTACTGTACCTTTACATGTATTTTTAGAGCAGCTATTGTTACTCTAATACATCCTTGTGATTGCGTGATCCATGTTGCTTGTGGCGCATAACCTCATACAGTATACGATTACGGCCTATACCGCCTATTACTGTAGATGGTATATGAGAGAAAAAGGAATCTAATGTACCGGATTGTACCAACGCACCACTGTTCTGGATTGTCGTAGCCACACTCAAGTGACTTGATTGATCTGATTCAGAATGCTGATTTTAGACATGGGTGTGGTTATTTTGGTATTTACTATAATACTTGATACCATCATCTGAAAAAATGACTCATTAGTGCTTATTAGGAAAATGGTAAAAAATTATATTAAAAGATGTTTGTGTTAAATATATAATTTAGAAATATGACTATGTATTAAGTAAGAGCAGAAATTCAGGTCAGATCTTACAAATGCCTCCACTACAAGCTTGTACAGTAAGTATAACAGGGTGATGTATATTAATAGCATAGCAAATAGTATTTATGTTTCAAGGATAGAGCAGAACTCTTAGAGCATTAATTTGAGCTCATTGTGTGCCGTTCCTATCCTTCGGTAATCAATTGTGCATGGATAAATTGCATTTAATATTACCCAATGACTTGACTGATGGCTCTACACAACGCACAAAGGACTAATAAGTGACTTACTATGTGACTGGCAACACCACATTCGCAATGATAAGCAGATGTGCATTTTTGGGAATTACAATAGAAGAATGTTTGGGTTTTGTTTTGGACCAGCATAGGGAGGAATCACCCATGGGTAATTAATTTTATGGATATACTGTAATTTCTTGAGCACGATTTGATGGGTTTTAAATGAAAATTGATGGCTGAGACGGAATGTAGGATTTATTTACGTTGTTGTTTTTTTTTGAAAACCGCATGAGGATCTCACGATCATGGTTTAGGAGTCATTTAGTGGAAATAATTCAGATTTAATTCGATTCCACTCATGCAATGATTTTATATTAGGAGAAAATTACAAATTATGATTGAACGATAATTAATTCCATTTTTTAGGGTTAGACAGTACTACAGTGCTGGATGCCGAATGAGTCGACATAATATGCATCGATTCCCAAAGGAGAGTTTAACACAGAAGTTTCCTTTCTAAAGAATAAAAAAGTATACTCAGTGAGATTTCTCACTCTCTGGTGTCTCTGCCGTGACATGCCCTTTCTTTTAATTCCCAGACAATACAGGAAACATTGGACTACGGCTTTCATTATGTCATGGTTCACATGTGTGTAGTCCAGCTGCAGAGTGATTTATAATTCAGACATGACTGTGGGTGTGACAGTGTTAGGATAAGGATAGATTTTTTTTTCTCCATTAACACAGATTTTACATGCATGCTCATTTAAATTTGGTGTTTATTAAAGGACTCAGAATTGATAATTTTTTTTTTTAAAGAAGAACCATTTAGGAATATATGAGATCAGATTCAAACAGATTTCCAAAACAACACAGAAATAGCCCTTAATTACTTCATCACTATTATCTAACAACTAGCAAGCCTGGTAAAAAAAAAGAAATTGGAAAAAGACAATTAATATTTTGTTTAATTAACTGAGTGATTGTCGTACCTAAATAGTGCAGATTAAACTGAAAACTAATCATAGGTCATATTGATCATTGAAATTTATTGTGAATTTGTATCAGATCTGTTGTAAGGCATATTTATTTTAGAAGTAAATTTACAGATCACATGAGCCTATGCAATTTGCGTTTCATTCGAAGCCCTGTGGTCAATTTTGTCTCCTTGGGGAAGTGAACAATGGAGCGATCAGCGTTTTTCAGTTCCTTCATTTGTGAAATCGGTTCCATTCGCTACCAGATAGTCAAGTCAAGTGTCATTAAAATATACAACTTTAGGTGAAAACAGAATGCGATTTATCTTCATACACATTTCAAAGCATGTACTGCCATGCAAATGCAAAGCAATATCGGACATTTTGAATCAGCATGTTTACATTCAGTTAACTGTAGCCAACGAAATGTAACAACAAGTGTCATTTTGACTTTTGTGGCATGTGATAACAAGTGTTGGTTCTTGACTGCTCACTATTCTTTATGTTTTAAAACCTGTTTTCGACACAACATGTTAAAGCCTGCAGGGGTTGCTCCTGTAGAACTCTGGGACAGATTCACAGAACGGCTTTGGCGGATGTACTCGAGTAAGATTCGACAACTGGACTGTACCCACAATGCCACAGTGCCGATTTGCCGTCACATCAAGCAGATCTATATTTGGAACGTGAGCAAAACCATGCTGTGCTTCACAAGTGGAGTTCAAGGCTCTCGTTTCGCTTTCGCCTGTATACAGAGTGGCGGAAAAACGGCCCTAAATCACACAGCTTGTGAGGAGGCGACTGGCGGTCTTTTTTTTTCTTCTTTTTTTTTTTTTTCCTGCCTTGCACCTCCGATCTATTTATGAAGTAAACCTTTGGTCTCCCGACAACATCTCTGCAGACTGAGATGTTTATCAAGTGTTGAAGAAAACTAAAAAAAGAAGGAATGTAAAGCCAATATTAACAGACTTTATATAATATTTGGATCATTATTTTTTTTAGCATTTCTTTAAGAAACTACAGTACATAAGAATCAGATGAAACTAAAAAGAGATAGAATCATTAAATAAATCTGGAACACTAGTGAGTTGGAAGGGAGAAAATGTTCTGTAGCTCCAAGCGCCTTGTGTAATATGATTCAAAGCTGTCGTATACAGCTGTCTTACAGTTTTAAAAGATATGCAAAGGATTTTAAACAACATGTTAGGATTATGACCTGTACCATGTGCATGTATATACAGAGGGGGTTCTCAAACGTTCTGCAGGCCAGGATGCCTTTAACTGTAAAATTAATCCCACTTTTCCATACAGTACAGATTTTTAATGAACATAATCCAAATAGTTAAGTAACACTATTTAAGTTCTATTGTGTGTTTATTGGAAACGGAGCTTTTTGTTCCTCTAACAGAACACAACATGACTGGAACTTGACTGGAGTCAGACTTGATTCATATAGACCCCTGGCTATGCTTCATAAATACCACTTTGAGAACCATTACTTTAGAGCCACGAGACCTGACGTTGCCATCCTGATGTACAGGTAGAACTATAAAACATTAGTCATCAGTCTACCCTGGTATGAATTTTTTCCCCCACACTACTTAGGTATTCTGTTCTTATTGAGCTCGGTTTAGTTTAAAAAGGAAACTTGCTGCCTTTCATAGGGACAATTCCCACAATAAGTTGTGTGCCACGCCTTCATTTCTATAGATGCACATGGATGAATGAGAATTTTGTCTATGCACATGTATATCCAGCATGACAGCACAACCTCGAGTGCAATATTGCTTTTATACAACAGTTCCACGGACACCATTTATTATCAACAGATTATGATTTCTTATTTTGCTCCTCCAACACATATCCTTTTGCGACTAGCGGAACTTACTAACCGTGGCACTGGTGACCGTTAGCGACCAGTTAGTGAACATGAACTGTGTAGAAAGTATTCTTACCGATACTATGTAGCCAAAAGTCTTGTAAATCTCAAGTTTCTCTTTATATTTCTGTTTATTACGCTTTAGAGTAAATACGCTAGCTTCCGGGTACTGAGGTTAAATATAGCTTTAACTGGAAATCTATCGCGCTTGGATGTGCAATCGCTTGTTCAACAGACGAAGTAGTTGGGATTGGAATCACGAGGGACCAGCCGAAATGATATTATCACCAAACCTGAGTGGCGATTCTATTCATCTTGCGATTCTGTAAGTATTATGATTAAAAAAAGTTCCTGAGTCGCTATAAATGTTTTTGCTCCCTCTGAAAAGGCCGTTATGCTGCCTGCAAATTTGTGAAATGTTTAGAGCGCACCACCTGTAGGATAATAGAGGAACTGCAACATATTACCACCTTAAATGCAAACATGCACGTTATAATGTATTTAAAAAATCATTTGTAGTCAGTGCGGTGATGGATGGATTACCACACAAAAGTCTTGTGATACTTAACTGAATCATTTTTCCTTAATTTCTACCAAGTAGTACACTTGATTAGGAGTTAGAGAGGGTTTGTAGATCGCCTTAGTCGTAACGCAAAGGCAATTTGAAATAACTTGGAAGCAATAACTAAGCATGGTGTTGTTTAAGATGACAAAGTTAAATGATGTTTGTTTGTTTTTTGCTAAAAGTGCACCCGTGACTGGTTTTGAATGTGGGTTTTGGCAGGTAGCTGTTCTCTCCTCAGTACTGCAGACTGTAATGACCTACTTTCACCCACACTGTGACCGACAGTTAATATCCTTAATAGTTTTTAGAACATATTGTCACAGAGTGATACCTATAGTTAAACGTCCCTGTGCCGTTGCTTTCCATTATTACTACTCGGAACTAAGTGTTGTATAATGCATATTGAAGATCATGATCGTGAGAACGTGATCAATAGAAGCACTCAGACCGTTTATAGTGATGGGCTTCCAGTGCAGGATCATGGTTTAGAATGTTACCACATCAAAACATCACTGAGATGGAAAGCACTGATAATAGGATTCAGCACTGAAGCAATTTAAGGGGCTTTCCCCGAGAACAGAACCACTACAAGCCCCAGGGATCTGTTGAGCCTAGACTGGGGTCACTGCTAATTTCTTTCTGTTATTGTTGTGGGAAATACAACGCACTATTTTACACATTATCGTTTACATTTATATAATGTGTATATGTTATAAATGTGTGGAATTTATTTGCATGGATATTTCTATAAGCACACTCGATCTGCATTTCTTCACATAGACACACCCAGCATGGGTTTCAGAGCTCGATCTATGTTTTGCTCAAGACCAGTTGTTCGCAGTGGACAGCGCAATTCTAACCGCTAGCGGCTCGCTCTGATTTTTTTTTTTTTTTCAAACGTCTATATTTGCCTTGGCTGCTGGGAGATCTGTCAATGCTGTCGTGTCCATGGCCTTTAGTACCGCTGATGGTATATGCTATTGTTCCAGGCGTAAAAGCCTTTTCCATGCTGTTAACCACCAAGATCATGGCCAAAGGCAAATGTTCTCCTCATGTTGTCCATTAAAGTGAGATTGGGAGGGTATATTTATCTGGCCAGCATTAGCAAATGTGTGGGATGTCAGAGGGAGGGATGGGACGTTGTGGGAACTTTTCCCCCCTCTTCTTTTTCTCCCCCCCATCCGAAGACAGTTACAGGAATAATGCTCTTTAAATACAGCAAAGTCTACTTGGACTAATAGGTCAGAGTCTCGAGAGATCCTAGGGATTTCAGTAATTGATGTGTGACTCATAAACGTATTGTTTTCTTTAAGGAGCAGCTGTTACTTCTTGCGGCTGATGTCATGTCTTATTAACAAAACGTTCGGCTTTGTTTTCATATTCTGGCACTGAATTAAAATATCGCACTTAATCCTTGTTAATAGCGGGGAGTAACATGTGAACTCTGGTGCACCTCTTAGATTTTACAGTGTCATTTATTACTAAACAAAGCATTTGGCAATTTGGCAAAGTCTCATTTGATTTGTGACTTTTTAAATGTCCAGTAATAGTACTAAGTATACATATTGGGTATAAAATATATACTAGAATAACGTTTTGCTATTCCCTACGTTTTTATAACAGTTTCTCAATTTCATCTTGTAAAAGCCATTACATTCCTGTGTGCCTGAATTTTCTTTTTCGCTCTATTAGATACAAACCTACAGCACCGCCCTGTGGCTAATCGCCAGTATTACATTCTTCCTCATGGCACGGTGGAGAGGCGATCATCTGCGCTGGCTGTTAATCTGGAGTCTCCACGCTTCCACCCGCACGCCAAGGGCAAAAACATCCGTCTGGATGCGCAGCTGCGACGTGCAACACGCAAGAACAGCTTCTGCCATGGCCTGACGTTCAGCCACAGGCCCATCCGTCTTTACGAGCAGGTACGCTTGCGCCTGTCGGGGGTGCACTCAGGCTGGAGTGGCGCACTACGCTTTGGCTTCACCAGTCTAGACCCGGGTGAGCTTGCCTCATCCGACATCCCCAAATACGCCTGCCCGGACCTGGTCGCACGGCCCGGATACTGGGCCAAGGCCCTGCCGGAAAGGCTGGCTGCAAAGGACAACATGCTGGCTTTCTGGGCTGACCGGCATGGCCGCGTCTTCTACACAGTGAATGACGGTGAGCCTGTACTGTTCCACTGCGGCCTGAGTACTGCCCGTCCACTCTGGGCCATCATTGACATCTACGGCATCACGCAGGAGGTCACACTGCTTGGTAAGTTCTTGGTCATCACTCAAGTAGTGTAATAAGTATAAAAGTCACACATCTGCTTACAACAATTTTGGAACTAGAAACCATTTGGTTAGTGGACCTGGTAAGAGTGTAGGTAATTAAACAGCAGGATATTTATAGGACGGGGGAGACCATGACAAGAAATTACCTGGAGGGAACAGGATCCTGAGAGATATCATATTTTCTAATGAATGAATTTAAACAGCTGTTACTCTGTACAGCTGTACAGTATTACGGTAAATCTGGACCCTTGAAAAAAAAATACAAATCAGCATAGCAGTTTGTGTAGCTGCATTTTAAAGAATGTATTTCCACTGAGTCCAAACTGCTTTAAAGAGGCCCCTGAGGACGGCAGAATGCCAGAGGGACAGACGTCATGATGACAGGGGTGCCGATGGTCACTATCACGCCTTGACAGGCGGGCGGCTTTAGTGTGTGTGTGGTACAGTGCTGGTTCATATCCTGCACCTAGGCAAAATACACACACAGTGTAGGAGGCCAAACAGCACTCGTTCACTCTCCTATCCACTCTGTCTCATTATTTATCTTCTGTCTGTCGGTCGGCGTGGCCATATTTGGTAAGAGTCGCCGTGGATCCCGGGAGAGAGAGAGAGAGAGAGAGAGAGAGACCCGCTGGGACTGATATCCTGGGAGGCCACAAGTCTGTCAACTGAGTAAAACCAGACCCATGCAAATGTTGTGTCTAGCTTGTCAGTCAGGGCCCGCACCTTGATCCGCTTGTCTGATCTATTTCACTGGGAAATTAAAGAAGCAGTTTTACTGTTTTATTAGAGCCCTCTGGTGACTGTATGATGAATTACAATTGTAATAAAACCTTTGGACATTTTGTACAACCTCTCTGTACAGTACACGATGCATGCATTATACATTGCCTTTTAGGGGAAACGGCACAGCAGAGAATCTCTCGTCCGTTCAGATTAATAGAGAAGTTTCTTTCTAACGTTAGAAGTTAACTTATGATGTTAATATATCTTAGAAACATTATTGTTTATTTTACTTTTATTGAAATTGTCACAGGTAGTGTTCTTATTCGACCAGAAAGTATCATACCTGCCCTAATGATTTTCTCCATTCTTCCAGAAAGCACGTTCGCCGACAGTACAAGCTGCCTGAGCGTGGCACGTCTCAGTGCCTACCTGCCTCCAAGCAACCATGACTCAGCCAACTACAGCAACAACCAGTTAGAAAGCAACCAGGCTGCCAAGATGGCCGCCTTGCACCTGAGCAGCTCCTCGCAGCTAAGCCCGTGCTGTTCCTCCTCGTCCTCCTCATCCTCTTTCGGTGTTCAAAGGTTATCCCGTGGCCTTCCCTCTACCCTTGATGTCGACCTGAGATTTCACCCGGTGCGCGGCGGTGACGTGCTCCTGTCCAGCGACCGCGCTATGGCCTGCGTCCACACTTCTGACGGCATGCGGACTTTGGTGTTCAGCGACAGGCCCATGAGGCTTGGTGAGACTATGTTCGTGGAGGTGAGTCACATGGGCCCGTCTTGCCTTGGCATGCTGCTTTTTGGCATGACTTCATGTGACCCGGGTACACTGCACGCTGCAGAGCTACCTGCTGAGCCTGATGCTCTCCTAGATCGCAAGGAGTACTGGGTGGTGCAGCGCGGGCTCCCCGCGCCTGCGCCTGGTGACGTGCTGAGCTTCAGGCTTCTGCCCGATGGAGAAGTGCATCTTGGGATTAACGGGGTAGCGCGTGGACGCTTGCTGTGTGTCGACTCCTCTCAGGCTCTGTGGACTTTCTTTGCTCTCCGCGGTGCCGTCAACCGACTCAGGATATTAGGCAAGTGTCAGTGTGAGATGATCTTAAAATAATCATTAGCTTTATCCGAACGTTTTTAAAATATTTTCTTTTACGTTTTATTTAAAATAACCTTTAGGCATAATGTTAAATATTAGTGCAGGATAGCTAGACAGGTTATTAAGCGGTCTGAAATAGAGCTCTGCTGTGAGAGGGATTTGCTTGTTCCTGTCATTCAGTTCTCTTGTCGCTGGAGAATAGGCGTTTCTGGCCTGCCTCATTAAGCTGGTTTTCTCCAAGGCTTTTTATACCCCCAGAAATAGCTCCTTGTTCATCCTTCAGTCTGCCTTATTATGGGATGCTATTTTGCTCTGTGTTATTGCGCCAAAATAAAACCCTGAGCCCAATTATGTGATTTGTATGGAGCGTAGGCTGGCCATGCGCTCACACAGACTGAAAACGCAGTTAAACAAATGGCATGTCCTGTAGGATATTCAGTATTCATGGCATTTAAAGTGTAAACATTGATGCCACAGGGCTAATCTTCTGGCAGAGTATGTTATAACACGTACATTATAGCTCTATGTAAAATGTAGGGACGAGTGTTTACTTCAGAATGATTTATCTGTAACTTGACAGATGAAAATCACCTTGAGCAGCTGGAAAACACAAGGTTTAGGGATATGCAGATGCACGGAGACGAAGGCGTCCACTTCTGAACTCTGGATGTTCTTGGTGTGATGTGCTTCAGGCGAATGCTGCGAATGGTTAGGAAGTCAGAAAGCAAGTGATTCTACTCCCAGTTTTGTTTATGAGTGAATGATGCATTTTTGAGTGAGAGAAGTAAGTATATATCGCAGTAGAAATATGACATTGCAGAGCTGCAATAATAACAATCCAGTATTGACTCTGGTATTCTCTTCAATAATCAACCAATCAATCAATCAAGTAAGGTCTAAAAGTGAACGCACTTCAGTTATAGATTCTGCAAGGTCCACATTTGGTGCTATAAAATCCCAAACTTTCCATTCTGGTTGATCTAATATTACAGAATCTGTGATTTCGAACCCAGCAGTAGTCATTCATGTATGCCCACTTACTGTATTTGGTGGTGAAACCATAATCAGCATCATATTTTACAAAGGATATGATGCCATTATTAAGAACACAGAGAGCTCCAAGCTACCTAACACTAACTTATGTACACTATATGGACAAAAGTATTTTGCTGAACTTGTTAATTATTGAATTCAGATGTTTCAATCAGGCCTCTTATCCCCAGTGAAGGCCAATCTTAATGCTTCAGCATCCCAAGACATCTTGGACAATGCTATGCTACCAACTTTGTGGCAACAGTTTTGGGAATGCCCTTTTCTATTGCAAAATGACTGTACCCCAGTGCTTGATGATCTATTACGAAATTGTTTTTTGCTGAGTTCGGTGTGGAAGAACTTGACTGGCTCACAAACAGCCTCGACCTAAACCTCATCAAGCACCTTTGGGATGAACTGGAATGGAGATTCTCGTTCTCGCAAGGCCTCATCCAACATTGGTGCCGGGCCTCATAAATGCTCTACAGAATGAATGGGAATCATAGAAACAGTGCAAAATCTTGTGGACAGCCTTCCAAGAAGACTAGAAGCTGTTCTGTTATAACTGCAAAGTTGGGACCAACTCCATATTGAAGTATATGTATCTGTATACAATGTCATTGTAGGATTGGCCATATACTTTTGTCCATACAGTGTATCTTAATTGCTTTATATACAGTATATTAAATATCTAGCTAGGGTCACCACCCCTTAAGTACGGGTAGCTGGCTCGACATGGTGCAAATAACATGCTTGTGTGACCTCATCTATGAGCGTGTGTGTGTGTATTATGATTGGGAGGCCAAAGAGGAGAACTGACTCACCATTTCATAGGATCCTGATTTCTTTTTTTAATATCTTGTCCTTGATTTTCATTCTTGCCAATGATCCTTAGAACAAAATATTTGATCAAATGGATTTTTATTTAATTTTGGTATCCACCAAATCTGGAATAGGACCACAGGAAAAAAACAGACCAAATAAGCCTAAATAATATTTTATCACTTTGATGTTTAGTCTCCCCAACTCTAAAAGTTGTAACAGTTATGCACAAGTATATACCAAACCTCAACCTTTCTCTGCGCAGTGAATTAAAATCGTCTCGCTCTCATTTCTCAACTTTCAAGGAACACTGCAGGCAAGTCCATCCACATCCCCCTCCGTATCCCATGGCACAGCGTCTGATGACAGCGACTCTGACCTGACTTTTAGTGTCAATCGATCCTCATCTGCCTCTGAGTCCTCCCTCGGTGAGTGAACATACGGCGCTCTGAGTGTTCATTTCAGAATAATCTGCTACATCTAGGAACCGTTTGAAATGTTTCACTAACGTAGATAAGATTTTATTATTATTTTATTTAGCAAGGTAAAATTAATGTAAGTATAATGTTTAAAAAAAAATAGATTTTTGTTCAAATGAAAGAAAAAATGCCTTTGAAGCGGAAGAATTGAACTGTTCCACCGTTGGACCTGAACCCTTCTGCCAAATAATGATGAATGATGATTTATACATAATTTCTTCAAAATTTTCAAACTCATTCTCATATTTTTTGTAGTAAATTACTTAGCTCCTGTCACATGACCACTCTGTCCTGTACAAGCACATTTACTTTTAGGACGAGTCACCCATTGTCTATACCTCTTTATTCTGTATACAATGTCATGGGGGGCCTGGAGCCTGTCCCAGTAGATTAGGGCTTGAGGCAGGGTACACCCTGGAAGGGATGCCAATCCATTAAACACACACACACACTCACATACAGTAAGTACAGTACTACGGGCAATTTGGGAACGGCAGTTAGCCTAATCTCTATGTCTTTGGACTGTGGGGGGAAACCAGAATACCTGAAGGAAACCTCTCTAATGAACATTAGGGTTGGGTATCATTTGGGTTTTTTATGATAACGGTGACATTTAAGTGGCACCGAAATCTGTGTTCTGATCCGGTTCTAGTACATGCCAGTTATATAGGTACCGATGCCGTATTTACACCGGGTTTCGGTACCCAATCCTAGAGAACATTCAAACTTAATGCACTCAGACCCGAGCCGGGATTCGAACCTGAATCCTGGAGGTGCAAGGTGATAGCGCTAACCACTATGCATGCCACTATCCCAGTAACAGGATTGGTTTGTTTTTAAAATGTAATGACATACAGTAAAACTATAAGTGTGTGAATAGTCCATTGCTGCTTGACGAACAGATCATTTACATGGTTAGTTAAAAAAACAACAACTGTAAACACTGTGTGTGTTTGTTAAATGAACCAAATATGCACAGGTATACAGTATAAATACATGCATATACTGTACACAGTCATTTTGAACTGCAGAATAGCAGTAATGTATTGTTACTAACCTATTTACTACTGTAACTAAATCCTGTTATCTATGTGTTTGTGCTCAGTAACAGCCCCCAGCTCTCCTCTTAGCCCCCCTGTCTCGCCCAGCCTGTCCTTTACAGAGATGCCACTGAACACCAAGAGCGGCGAATGCACCGTGTGCTTCGATCACGAGGTGGACACTGTCATTTACACATGCGGACACATGTGTCTCTGTCACGAGTGTGGACTCAAGCTCAAGAAACAGATCAACGCTGGCTGCCCGATCTGCCGGAGACCCATCAAGGACGTGATCAAAACGTACAGGCCATGAGAAGACTCGGAACTCAACTAGCGGCTGAGAAACGGCGTTCTACTCTGAACCGAGTTAGCATTTCAGGACTGTTCTGTAGCTTTGACTCCTGTAGCGTAACCTCACTCTCTATACCCAACCCCAACCCTAACCCCCCCTCCCCCTCCCTTTTCCTACCCAGTTCAGAAGCAGTGGATAGTTGTTGTATTTTTTTTTATTATTATTATTGTTCGGAACAGCAGGTTTGTCTGATGCTCGCTCAGACATTTTAGTGCCTTTAGTGACCTTTGTCTCAAAAGCAGCGCCTACCAACCTGACAATCATATTTGATAAACAGAGATATATAGATATACAACTTTTATCAGAGAGACCCTGAGAGGCTTTTTAATCAATAGAACTAACAGTAAGTTGTATATGAATGAATAATTATTTTGGTTTGGTATTTTAAAAGTAAATCTATGTGTTTCCAGTTGTGTAAAATGGATAATAAAGGAAATCTGTTCATTTGTACAGTAAAAGATGAGAGGACATTTATTGCACTTGACTGGGTAAACTGTATCTGCGGATAGACGTCATCTGAAGGCGTTTCTTTATGGACAACGACTTCATTTTAGGGAGATACATAAACTATATTTTTTGTATGAAAGCTCATTTCTTTATTATGGTTGTATGATTATGTGAAATGGTATATAACCAGTATATAAATGCATTCTTTTATTAAGGAAATACTTGCACATTTTTAATTTCACACTTAACCTTGACACATTTAATAGAACATATACAGTAAACATCAGGTCAGTGTAGAGGTAAAGGTAAAGTTTTAACCACATAGCACACAAAACACATGAAAAGTGTTCCAAATAGGCCAGAATTTAGCATTTTAATGTTTTCGAAAGTTGTTTTATTATTATTATTATTAGCACCGTTCCATCTCCATCTCGTTCCATCACGTTCCAACTAGGGAACGTGGAGTCCTGTGGTGACAACTGTGTTTATTCACATTTTGTATAACTAGGTAAGACCTCCGGTCAATATTCACACACAGTCGCACACTATGGGCAATTTGGGAACGCCAGTTAGCCTAATCTGCATGTTTTTCGACTGTGAGAGGAAACCAGAGAACCCAAAGAAAACCCACCAAGCACATGGAGAACATGTAAACTCCATGCACACAGACCCGACATGGGAATCGTACCCAGGACCTTGAGGTGCAAGCCACTGTGCCACCATTAGCACCTCTATAAACTAATAAACCTGCCTTCAACATATGATTATTATATATATTCATTTTATCTTCTATACCGCTTTATCCTGTAGACAGGTCATAGGGGTCTGGAGCCGACCAAAGGAGACTTAGGACATGAGGTGTGGTGTCGATCCATAAACTGCAATATGCAGCTATGAAATGTACCATTTTGTGTTCTAAAGTATTTATCTAGGTTACCAGCAAATAATGGCACAAATAAACTCATTTTGAGGATGTAATTATTTATCACGTAATAAATGGCAGCCTTTTATGATTAAGCACTGGTTCAGAAATATGAATTCGATTTTTATTTGATTAATTGTGCATCACTACCGCTACACTGCACACTATAGATTATTTAGACTATGTTGAATAAAGCGTCATTTTTAAAATAACGACTCCATATCCACCTGTCCCAGGCATATTAAGGCAAATTAAGCTTTTTTGTAATATTTAGACTCATGCAGAGAGAAATGCTATTTCATTTGTGTAGCGAACATACATAGCTGTAAATGAAGAAGCGGTTAAATAAGCGTTGAGGTCAGTAGTTTATTATTAACACAGGCCGCTCCCGCAACATTCTGTCCCGCTCCCGCCCGCTCCCACAAAAATATATATTATTTTCTCCTGCTCCCGCCCGCA
>JAOTQY010000050.1:877231-897264 GCA_026413445.1 Dolichallabes microphthalmus
TAATAATAATCATTTTTAAATACTTTTTTATTTTAATAGTATTTTTTATGTAATAGTTTTACAAATAAAAGAATAAGCTGATTAATTTAAAAACTAACAATAATACAGTGTCTGGCATCGATATTTTAGTGTCATAACTGGGGATTGACAGTACTTTTTAAAGACAGTTTTCATTATTTGATTTACACCATATGGCTAACATTCACATGGCATAAACTTGATATTGTAAAACAAAGTGCAACTGGCCAAATAAAGTTTGTTTATTACTTCAAACTATAGATCTGCGGCTTACTATATTTTGACTTTTCAGTAAAACTGTGGAACATATATGCCTTTCACCAGCACACAGAGGACAACCAATTCGGCTACAAAACAAAATAATAGAAAGAAAGAAATAATAAAAAAAAAAACATTCATTAGGGATTCAACTCCAAGGGCCTTAATCCCAATTGGTTTGGTGAGGAATCTGAAGGCAATACAATTGCACAATTTGCACACAAAGTGGTCTGAATTGATCTAAAATAAACCCTCAACTTTAAATGTGCAAAAAAGACTAGCAGATAATTACATCATTTAGGAAATTGATTACTGAGGAGTCAATGCAAGCACTTTCGGAAACTGAAGATAAACGACAACGGTGGCCATTTTAAGGCAGTCCATTGACGTTGACGATGACCAAAGAGAGATTAAATATTTCAAACGGCACAAAAAAGCTGAGGAGAAAAATCAAAGCGCTTCAGGGAGGACAATGGAAGACAGAATTAGGACCAACAAAAGATTTCATTAAGCCAAACAAGGCTTAACTACAAAATCAATATGTCATAATTAAAGCTAGAGGCATGCCTTTAGAGTAGAGAAAAAGGTGAGGTAAAGGGACTTATTTGGCCTAAATGATGGTCAGGGTTATTAAGATTAAATGATAAATGCATTTCCTGCACAAAAAAACTATTCAATACGTACTTTATTTTTTTCTCCTTGGCAATTGGACCTCTTCTGTTGAAGGAAGTATCTGAAAATAATAGCTATAGATATTCAGTGAGAATACAAATGAGACCTATAAAGTCAAAGGAAATACAGGTTATAGCAAACACACTGAGCAGCCTGACAATTACCAATTAATTTACACTCATTTGTAACTCTAAGTCATATCAATTATCAGAATTGCTATAATATTCATTTTACATATACCACAGATATCTGGTTATAGATAGGGCCATCTGCTAAATACATATACAGTATTCATTGAAAGTAGATGAACTGAAAGTTTCTTAATAGCGAGATTCCATTTCAAAAGCTCTGACAGCTGTTTAAAGAGAATCTGGTTAATGTCATTGTGTTCGTCTCCATATAACTACAGTCAATGACATGAAGATATGGTTAACAATAGCACTCCCCCCCCCCCCAGATTTGTACGGTTTGAAAGGACTTTGAAGTTATTAACTCAAATCATGGATGAGCAGAATGGTATTTCATGAGCAGAACCTGGATCATTCTTGGTGATGTCTGCTTTTTAGGGCTCATCTGGGTGGAAACAAGTCATAATTTGAAAGGGGGAAAAAAATCCACCCTGGGCACAGAAAAGGAATTTAATGTATTACACTCGAGTGGGAGTATTGAATAGCAGCACATCCAGGTGACAAATGCACATTTGTTCTGCCTCATCAGAATTTTATGAAAATGGTGATACAATCAAAAGACACTGTTAGTCTCTCTCTTGTTCGCATCTTTAGACGCATTCATTAATCTATATTTGTGGGGGTGAGAATTATTTTACTGTACCTGAATTTTACCCCTTCTCATTTAATTTCCAAAATGTACACATGTACAAGATTTTAACCTGCTGTTCTATTCTGGGATAACAAGTCTGTCCTGTAGGTCACACAGTCTAAGGTTACATACACACCCCAAGGCCTTCATTCTGGTCAATGCACACATTGTGTGTGCAACACAATGAGTGTTTTATTTGTTCCTATTTCCATTAATTAGATGTTAATGAATATAATTGTAAATGAATATTTGTTAGAGGAAATGAGAAGCAGTTAATACAATAAAAAAAGACATCTTTTTTTAGGTTTTAGTATAAACTGATACCTTTGGGGGAAAATAAGTTTATTTATTTATTTTTATTTTTAATGCTGCATTAACACTAAATTACCAACTAACCAAGGAATTATGTGATTATTTAAAAACTCTTCATGCCAATACCAGAATACTCCATTTAATGATAAATACCAGCTTAGGAATCAATTATAAAATGACATATGTTCTCGACATAAAGCGTTGTGTTAATCTGTAGTGGATCATGAGAATCCCTCTACAGAAAAGCAGCTTTCATTAGTGGTCTGGCTGGTAGTTTGGGCTGAGGCAACCAATAGGGTGAGTGGAGGGGTATATCTCTACGAGAAATAACAAACGAGCCCACTCTACTGATAAGAAGAGCTGGTCGCCGGCTGCGCAATGATAGTGGGCCTCTGGTGCATCTATCTAATTTTCAAGGGTCAGCCTTGCTCTGCATCAGTGCTTTGCTGAAATGCAGAAATTAATGCCACCCCCAGCACACTAACATTATGGAATTTTGCTTAGCCTCTTATAGTGCATATTCCATTGTGGCATGAGGTTTCTAAATTATATACTATCATCTCACATTGAATTGGTGTGAAGTAATTTTCCAATGTGACAAATAAAAGAAAACTTTTTTATAAGGATGAAGCAGTATTAAATGTTTGCGGCATATAACCATACAGTTAAAATGCCCATTGTTTTACTAGCAGTCATGCTTACAGCACAGTATACTATGCTCATCTAACAAACAATGAAAAAAAGGAATCTACATTTGCATTTATATTTTGCCATTTTTCAGACTTGCTGAACTCGACAACACACAGGGTTAACAAATGTTCATCCTGGTTATGCATCCTTAGAGGCAAACTTAGCAGGCCTCAGTGAGTTACGTTAACCCTTGCCTCTTAAAGTCACCACATTTTCTGAAGCATTAATCTATGAAATTAATCTAAGTTTGTATTTCCCCTAGACACTGAGGGCTCTAACCTCTTTGCATGCTATTTTATAGAGAAGATCTTCTTGTTTTTCAAACTGTCAGCTTTTTATACTTCCATGACTAGAACTGTTTTTTTTCTTTCTTCCAGAAGCAGAATATAGTGTAATGTGGTGTAAATAACACTGCATATTAAATAATTTCTAAACAGATTTAGACAGAGTTCAGACATAAAAAAAAAATGCAATCTTTTATATAACATGCAATTCCATTGCTGTCACTATACTGTATCTGCCCCTTTCCACATAAAGAAAACCTTCCCTTATATTATGTGTGGAAGTAGTGAGAGAGCTAATGCCATTATCTCAACACCAAGATGCAGCCTGGATTAGTGACCAATGTAAATGAGATATGAGAAGGGCTCTGCATTAACAGCAGCCTTTCTTTAGCGGGATGGCTCCAGCAAATAGACCAAGATAAGGAAATCCCTGTAATTACATGGAGACACATTGGTCAATTCTGCTCTATAAGTACCTGAGCTCTCCAGCCTCGCCATGGGAGGGGCAGGAAAAAGCACCAGGAAGTGTTATCCTTGGCAATATTAAGTGATTCTGTGCGATCAATAGGAATACATGGAGCCGAATGTAAAGATGAGCACCGGACGCCTGGGCCTTTTGTGTCCTGCTATCACTCCATCATTTTTTGGTAATATCATTTCTGAATTAAATTTTATGGCTCATTACTTTCCTTGACAGACAGTCTGTAAGTGGAATCTAAAGTAGGTACAGGCTTTGTGCCAGGTCAACGTTGTTAAGATGTTATTTATTTCTAATTGTCTGATAATAAAATACTTTGCTCTCAGCTCTGGAATTTGCATATGAAGACTCAGTCACCATTTAGTCAAAGGACTCTTAATGAAGTCCTAATAGAACACTTGCTTCAGTAATAAGCATTAAAAGAGGCTACTAATAACAATTCAGCTAATCCTTACACTGACAGTACAAATATTGAAAAACTGTTAGCTAAAATGTCTAAGCAGGATGGGGTTTTGCATGTCAGGTGCTTTAATGAATACATGATTGGATTGACGAACAACAATCAATAACTGTGTTAAGTTAACCATACCTGATGAAGATTTAATACAAAAATGTTGCCCAACAGGATTTAGCCCTCAAGTGTAAATACAGACTGATTTTGCATAAAGCTTAATGACTGCTTAAACCTTGCATAAAGCTTAATGACTGCTTCAAACTTGAAGTAAATATTCCGATTGTTCATATGGCTTGCTTACTTCATGCGTCATAAAAGTCACAGTAAGACTAATCACAAAACCTACATTCCAAAATTTTACCATCAATTTACAAATCATGATTACTCATGGGTAGGCGTTGGGCAAAATCATGGGTTGTCAGGGGATGCCAGGTTGACCCGCATAGATTCACAGCATGCCTTCATGGGCTATTTGTGGCAGACTTCCACCTTTTTTATGATGCGTAGGCTTGACATAGGACTATTGCTCATTTGTGGTCTTCTCTAGACAGTTTTAGCGAGTTGTAGTCTTTAAAGTTGTAGCCGCAAATCCATAGAACTACAGTGTAACTGGTGGCTATAGCAGGCCATGGTAAGCTATGGTGACACCTACAATGTACTTATAACATCTACAGCATTTTATAAAGGTGAAGTGACAGGATTGTGGCAGTCATTCCATCTACTGTTGTAGACCCATAGGACACTCGGAGCGAATCTGAAAGCTATTCAAAGCTACAGTTTTCCATGCTTCTATGTAGTGCCACCATTTCATCATTTCATTTCTTCATTGCTATTAATAGGAATGTTAATGATTATTAGTTTGTTAATTAATACATTAAATAAGAATCAAACTAATTTTTTTTAATGTAGCCAATACTGTTTGTCTTTCACAATATTTTTCTGATGTTAACTTGTACATCACAAGAGCAGTAGAGTAAATGCACTGGACATTGTAGTTTTAGCAGCTTCAATGAGTATTTTCAAAAGCTCCTTTTATCCTGTTTCCTTAAACAATTTGGGCTTAATTAGTTTAGCATACGTACATAACTAATTTATTGGGATTGTGCTGCTAGAGCTGTTTCAATACAAGTTTACTTGAGAAAAACATTATTTTATCATTATTTATGGGTTGCTAACCAATTTGTTGATTGTTAATGTGATTGTTAATTATTGGTTATGATTGTAGCTATGCTGTAGATAATTTTAGAGAATGTTGGCGTCAAGGCAAACCCCACTGAAACATGGGAATAGCAATGTATATGTTTAGCACCACTGCATGCCAGTTTAATGTAACCTCAATATATCACATGGTTTAGGGCTGTGAAAACTACAGCATGACTCTTAAAGCCAATATAAAATAAAGTTCGTGCAAATGAAAGGTTATTATCTGCACACAGAAAATCCAAGGAGACAATCTTAATCAGAGATTCAAATTGAGCTGTAATCTATAATCTAAGATATTCATTAAATTAAGGCGCAAGTGTAAGTATTGTAGTACTTGAGATTCTTAGGATTTACAGCTACATGTCTGCAGTTTTTAAAAACGTCCTTCTGCATTTCACTATTACTAGAAAAAAAGAATAAACAAGCACAATTTGGGTGTCTAACCTGGGGTTCTAACCTTCTAACCCTTTAATGCAGGTTGTTGTGGCAGGACACGGCTTATAGTAAATCGTTTGTTGCACTATAAAATAGCTTTCGCCCTACACAGTTCTACTGCACAATGATTTTTAGCCATCGAGTGCTCAGTCTATTCCAACCTCACTTACTGGATCACGATGGTCAGTCATCCAGATAGCACACCGAGCACCAAAGTTGTGCTCTCTCTTCACAGATAACTTTGTGAACAAGAGAGCTGTGTGAGTCCCTTAAGATTAATTTTCTCTCCATCTTATGGATTTTAAATTGAACCCATTCTAGGAACAAGATGACCTTTTCTGGATCCAGTTCGGCTCAACAGACTGCAGTGAATGGTTGTAAAGGGACTCTATTAGGATGACAATTCATGTCTACTGTATGTAGGTTTCATATTCAGTATAAGAAATTTCTTTTCTTCCCAGGGGGTCTTACTGGGACAGGTTAAACGAAAACGAAGCACAGATTTCTAGACGTAAAACACATCAGAAGTGAAAAACAGTAATGAATGAGAGAATTAGTTTTTAGCTATTCTTGCCTCACTGTCTCAAGTTTGTGAATATGAATGCAAAGTGCAAGATATTTTTTTCCCTCAGTGCCTATCATGTAAAATGTCCAGAAAATCAGCATAATGGCAATAATTTTCTTTATTAAATTATAAATTTTTTATATTTTATCAATCTTTTGAGTGATTTCCAGACATAAAAACATATTAAAGACATTGTAATATACATATTTTTTAGTTCATTTGCTATCCTTGAACATGGTCACAAAACGCTTTCCACTTTCTTGTGGATTCTCAGGTCCTTGGCTGTCACAAGGTCAAAGGGAAGGGTTTTAATTGCTGTGGGCTGCTATGCGCTTTCATGAGCTCCACCATGATAAATTGCTCATTGGTTGAAAAGCTAGTCTATATAAACAAGCTTATCTTTTCTCCTCTGTAATGAAAAATGAGTTGTGAGTATCATTGTTAATCACAGTAATTGTTAATGTTAAGAGGGCTGGATTTCCAAGTCTCCTCATTATTGATTTAATTTTTTAATTTATTTTTTATTTTTTCACTTAACCACTCTGCTTCTATATCTTCTATATAATTTTCCTGATTAGTTATTTTTTGCCCTTTTCCCCCCATACAAGCTATCAGGGAAATATAAAGAATTACTTGCTAAGGATGCATGAAACGTGAATTCACCACAGATATGGTATAAGCTTGCTTATTTCTCCTTCGCTGGCAGATTAGTGACCCCCACCACCGTTATCAGCAAATAGCCACAATAGAAAAGGCTAATTAACTATAAACCTCTAATATCTAAATATCAGGGTTTTTTTTAAGCAGTTGTATTGTATTGTTGCACAAATAAGGGTTGAAGAACCCTGACATAGCCATACTGAAATTATATACGGTAAACTGTGCTAAGACTACAAGAGATGCAATTAATTGTATTTACACAAAAAATGTCATTAACACTGTGGCAAAGTGCTCATTTAATTATAGCTATAGTAATACTAATAATATAATAAAAGCTATAGTACAACTAATACTAATAATACTAATAATTAGGGTTTTTTTTGTAATAAGCATTGTATACCTTTTTTTCCCCCTTACCAATTGGGCTCTGTCTGCAATGGATTGGCATCCTGTCCAGAGTGTACCCGACCTCGTGTCCTAAATCTCCTGGGATAAGCTCCAGGCCCCCCACGACCCTGTATACAGGATTAAGCGGTATAGACGATGAGTGAGTGAGAGTGAGTACTGAGCTCTAAAGCTTTTTTTATATACTAAAGCTTTGCATGGTGAACTAACCTATATGACAAACCCACTGGAATGCGTTGTGCCACTTAAATGTGTTATAACACCTATTTGTATTGGTTTTCTATTTACATTCTGTACAGCAGACAGACATTATTAACAACGTTTTATAAATATTGACAACTGATTTGCAACCATCAAATATGTGAGAATCTAATCAAATCTTTTAATGAGAAACCTAACCCACCTATTTCTCTGTTGCCATTATATCCAGGTTAACACTTGGGAAATTAATAGTAACATGAACTAACCATTGTAACCAGTGTAAAATTCTGCTCTTATATGTATATGTTTTAAATGTTAAACATGAACATGGTCGTTTGGCTTATAAATTCTGATAAAGTAAATGCAGTTGAAGTTGACCATATAGACAAAGAGGAAGAAGACTATTTTAGCTTTTGTAATTAAAAGAAATACTGTTTTGGATTAAAACCCTAGTGCAAGGCTATTTCCTCCAAAATGTGCCAGAATATCTTATATATAAGTTTATAAGTCTTAAAAGTAAGACTAATGTTTCAATATTTCATGCCACAAGAAGCACAATTGCGTTGGTAATTAATTAGCTCACTAGCAGTTAAAACAAGCCTTGTGCTGTAACACAGCTGCTGCTCTGATGTTGCGCAATGGCAAGTAATTAACCTTTCTTCGGCAATGGGATTCGCTACAAGATCATCACCATGTTGATGAAATAATTATTATAAATTCCATCTCTCCGTTCTGTTGACATTGTTAATTACTTGTCAGTAATCAGCTACTCCTGACTGCACTTCCGTGAACTGCCCTGGCGCAGAAGAAACGTTCGAACCAGGCTCTACTGACTCTGACTTGGGTGCATTCCTTGTGACAGTGGCACCAGCACTCATAATTAATTATCTTCTCATGCAAGATTTGCTCCAGATCACAGACTCTCCCCCATCTAATGAGATGGCTTCTCCAATTATCTCGAGCAGGGAGGCAATGCTCGCTTGTCAATAAATCAGGGAAAGCGATGGCGGCTCATTGAGACTAAATTTCAGAAATTATCCTATTTACAGACATGCCAATAAAGCATAATACTGTGCTGAATGCTCTTAAACATGTTCAGTCATGTTTCTATGCAGTGGAAAATGGTTTAAGAGGTTTAAGAGCCGGTTTTGTTTAGTAGGGAGCAAAATGAGCACAGTATAGGGGGCATTTAGCTGATTAATTTGCTGAACTTTTAGTTAAGGGCTTACAGGAAACAAGATGCATTTATAGCTCTAAAATATGGTGGATAAAGATGTTATCAGGGATGCCTAGGTATAAATAAATAAGTGGGAAATTTTAATAAATAAATAGTTACAGTTAGCATAATCGTTGGGGAAGGGGGGGGGGTACGTGATGAAAAATCTGCATTATTATGAAAAATATCGCCAACTTTCATGTTTCTCCAGTAAGGCTGGTAAATGATATGACCTGAGACAGAGGAGTATACATCCAAGTGACAGAAAACGGTGTTTGTGAAATGTCCTGATCAGAGCTGTGTATGCTACATTTACTCTGCTCTGCTCTCATCATTTTCATCATGGGAGACATTTCTCAATTCAACCATTTCCGACTGCCTGAGACAGTATGTATCTTTACATATTTGTGGCTGTGCGTTCTCATTTATCCGCTTTTTCCTCATTACCTCTCATTTCCCGTTCTTTGACTTTGATGTAGCCTTAGGACGGTGTATGTGGCAGGATTGAGGATGCAGAAAATCATTAAAATGGTCAAATTTAAAACAAACAGCAAATCTACATGTCCTGGGTAATGTAGCGAAATATTGTATTCATTTATTCGCACTTTTTTAATAACTATTGTGGTTTATAGCTGAGCTATGAGTAAAAGACATAATGCGAACACCCTTTAGCAATTCTAAATACAACACCCTTCCCAGAATAGGACTTAAGGTCTACCTGCATGATTTTAATTAAAGATAAGTTCCTCTTTGTCTAAGTCCATGCTTAGGTTACTAATCTGAATTCAATACATCCATATGTTGCACATAGAAGGCTAATGTGTGAACAGGGAAAATATTGAAACCCATTGCATTTAATTTGGCTCTGATCAATTCAGATTGACTGCACTTAACATGCAAATGCCTCACAGGTCAAATCTGCACTTTCTTCTGGTTTTGGCTTTAGTCATAATGAAAACCCTCTTTCAATATGAGCATGGTCTCTCTAAGCTTTCATACATTGAAGCATGGTTTAAAGTGTTATACTGTATAATGCACTAGCGCTACTGCATGCTTGATTATAGATCAACACAATCATTTAAACAAAACCCTCCCTTACAGTTTCAAAGCACATAATCATCTGCTCAATGAGATGCTATATTCAATTACGTACATACTATGAAATGTTAAGGCAGAAATACAGATTAACACAGGTTATCAACTAAATTACTCAGATAATGGAGTTTAAGCAATATAAGCTTACTAATGTAAGTGTAAGATATTTGAATGCAGAAAACTGCTCTTTAATGCTATACGGCGTAAAACACATCAACTGTATGGCTGTATAATAATTTTAAATGAAACATAAAAAACTACATTTTTTCCCCATTCTGTTTATTTTTTACTGCTGAATTTCAGAGTATGTTTTAAATGATGGCATATTCGTAGAAAATCAGGACAATTAATGATACAAACTAAGAGTGTATGCTGGAAGGCTGAAAGAAAGCACCAGAATCAATAAAAAAGCCACAACCATGCTGTCTCTTTGATATTTTCCCAATTACACATTTCCACACTGCTGCTCTGTAAAAGCCTGTTTGTTAGGACTGTAATAGATGAACACTCAGCAGTGTTTGATCAGGAGTGACTGGAACAATCGCAGGGTTTACAAGGTAAGCATTCTCAAATTGATTTGTTAAACACCATTTTTAAAGACGTTTTGGTGCGCTGGCGGTGTAAAGGGCTGAGGCAGTGGTAATTACAGCCTGTATCTGTGAATAATTTCATAACACAGCAAGCTAGTTTGACAGTTTTCAGAGGCAACAGCACTTTGTGTTTCCCACTGAGACACATCAAGGAAGCTTCAGATCTTTAATTTGTAATCATCAGCACTCAGTCAGACATATTAGCGTCTGGATAAATGAAAGTGTGGATAATACCATTAACAACAACAAAAAGCTTAAATATTGTGGCCAGCTTCAGGACAAAAATGCGATCATCATGCTCCACAAAGACCTCCTGGGGAGAGCAAATAAGGTGGAATAAATGCAGAGACCCGAATCCTTTATTCCATTAGATAATAAAATCCAAGTTAGTGTCCAAACAATTTCCATGTTATTCAGGAGACTAAATTTGAAATAATAACATGGTATATTAGCAAGTATAAGCATTTATAAATGTTACATTTTTGGATAAATTAACTAACTCCATCCATCCATCCATCCATCTAGGAACCTCAGTAGTCCAACTATGGACTGTGGAAGCCAATGGTGACCATTTTTTACCGTATTTATTTTCATTTGAACGTCCATGTTAGGATCTCCAGTCAACATTCACGCAAGCATTCACACACTATGGGGAATTTGGAACACCAATTAGTCTAATCTGCATGTCTTTGGAATGTGGGAGAGAAACTGGAGTACCTGGAGGAAACCCACCAAGCATGAGGCGAACATGCAAACTCCATGCATGCAAGCCCGTCGCAGGAATCAAACCCCGGACCTGAAGGTGCGAGGCGACAGTGCTAACCACTGAGCCACCGTCTCGCCAAATTAACTAATTATAGCTGGAATTTATTGCGTGCACTGTGACTTCCATCAAGCACTGATGACAGAACTATTTACAGTACTAGAAATCAGAAAGCTAGATCTAGTGATATTTGTCACTTCTATTCATTCTACTTCAAAGATTTATACTCAGGAAACAGCATAACAGTATCAATTACCAAAGTATTTCAACAGCCACAGTGGTACTAATATATCTGAGCTACCAGGCTATTTAATACCACACAGCACAATGAATACCATGAATCCTCTACCCCTTTAAAGAAAAATAAATTCTCTAAAGTAAAGTGTAACGAAAAATGATAAGATAGTATTACCCACTGAATCTAATCTTCTGTCCTTTCTTTAAAAAAAAAATGATAATAGAAAAAAAGACAAAACATATGAGGAGGAAATACACTGCCCTTAAAATGTGTCTGGAGCAAAGGAGCAAATAAAAGAAAGGGAAAAAAACGTCAGAGTAGTTGCAAGGTCGCCTCTGGTTGGCCACTGTGAGCCACGGTGCTGAGCTTTTTCCTGAGTGAAATGGTGTGTGTTTATGGGGGAAAGACACCAGTCTAAAGGATGAAATTGAACAGATTAGCATGAGCCGCTCTGGTTTTGATTGCCTCTGACTGAAAATATTTGAAAGCCACCAGGGGCCCCTCAGATGTTATGATATGGTCAATTCAACTCCCAATGTGTTTTGCCACAGGCTCCTGTTATAGAAATCGAATTGATATTTTGTAAACTTCATTTGCGGATAATGTGATCTGACAGGGACAAATGCACAGGCGAATTGTTTTCAAACCGACTCCAAATGAAACTTATTACAGGGTAAATGTGGATTTCTTTGTCTTCTCTCCTCTCTCTCAGCATTGTTCGCGGCTCGCTCTTAGACCCTGAATATGTATCCATTTTCAGGGTAATTGAATTGGTACTGTCATGTGTGGGGGCCAACAGATTCGCACGGCGGGGCGGATGGCCCGAGTGATTGAATTGAAAAAAAAAAGGGAGAAAAAATTTCCTTCGCCATGAGCCCACTAGGTCACAGTGTCATCATAAGATAGACACACCTCACTGTTTTCTGATTACACCGACGGCCCCAATTGTCTTTCCAATAATCTGCCCCTCTGATATAATGCAGACTTTTCCAATTCTGCCGCCTCTGGCCAGACCTCAGATGTGTTACATATTAATTTCCTTCCCCCGTAAAATTTGCTCAGCTTTAGTTCAAATTCAGTTAGCTGGATTGATGAAAGTGGCAAAAGGATACGACGTTTACTGATTCTCCCTTTTCACCTTTGATTAGCTCCACTTGTGAATTATTCCTTTGCTGTCAGTGTGCTATTAAGCGGCTGGGAAAGCCGAGCTTCAAGCTCCAGCCAGGAGAGCGAAAATAAGGTGGCCCACAGTCTTAGCACTGCAATCCTGCCACCACTACAGGCTCTGAGACAAGACACTCGACGGAAAAGACAAAATTTAGACGCATTTGTAATTGTAGTTTTGTGATTACATTTAAAATGATTTTAAAACTTTCTCCCAAAAGGTTTAATTCAAACACTTCTGTCTGTATCGCTGTTTGGTGATCACTAATTTTTGAGCTCATACTACAGTATTATTCCCCTTTTTATATTATATGACAAATAAATCATTCATTTCTATGTTCCTAAATTTAAAAAAATAATACTCAGATGCACCAATCGTTAAAATTATACCACAACCCTTAGAACGTACAGTAGGAAAGCATATAGCCAGACCAATAAACGACATGCTTTCTTGAGTTTACATTTACCTCCTCATTTAGCCTCCTTTGTTAGTGAGTAAACAGCAGCTTAATTGCCTCTCATGTTAAATTATTTTTTATGGACATTTAGAGGGCATGTAATTGCCATGGCAATAAACATCGACCTCCGTCGCCCGGACCTGACTGGAATCGCACTATAAAAACCATCTCTGATGGCAACCTGCCAAACTCCCTTGATGTTAGCGAGCAGTTTGTCATAAAATGCTAATTGCTTATTGACTAAAACCCTATATGGAGATAAGAAGACTGGGTACACAGCAGGCATAAAGCTGCCGATATCACGGATCATTTGAACATGTGATGAACTGAAAGGACTTAGAGAAAGGATGAGGTTTTGCTTGTAGCTCATTTAAGCATGCAGGGAAGGAACGGAGGCAAGACTTAAAGATTCGAGAAGCCAGACAAACATACAGCCAAGAACTTTTAAAAAATACAGCTGGACATATTCTCTAATTAGCTAACACCTCTTTGACACATATTAAATATGGCAGCTTTAACAGGAATACTTGTAACCCAGTCTATTTGCGCAATTATCCAATCTGCCAATTACAGAAACATGCAGACATAAAGTCATCCCAGATCAGGGCTGATACTAGTGGAACCTGATGTGGTTTCTTGGTGCACCTCAAGATTTGGCATGTTGTGTATTCTGAGATGCTTTTCTACTTACCATGATTGTTTAAGAGTGATTATTTGAGTTATCGTAGTATTCCTGCTAGCTTGAACTAGTCTAGGTACTGTATCTTCTTACTTGTCTCATTCCACTGAACTTCTGGCAACAAAAACAATGCCACAGTAAAAAATAAATAAATAAATAAATAATCTCTCAGATCACACATTCGTGCACTGCCTCCATACGTTTGGGTGACTGGATGATTTCATAAGTGACCAGGGCCCATATTCACAAAGCTTCTTAAGCCTAAAAGTTGCTCCTAGTGATGGAGTTCTAAGAAAATTCTTAGAATTATGACATTTTCTTAGAATTTCCCCTTAAATTTAGGACTAAATTTTAGTAGAGATAAAAATGATTCACAAAACATCTTAGCCATAAAAACAGCTCCTAAGGTAAAAATTGTTAACAGTAGAGAGGAGGACTTTTAAGAGGCTTTTAAGAGGACAAAATGGTGTAAAGAAGAAATATTCTCCAAACACTGAACGTAAAGCTAAAAGTAAACCCTGCTCTTCTGTCCAATTTGGTTTTCTTATTCTTTTACTTCCTTCCATCTCTCTTGGATTGTTGATTACATACCATCCAAAAGTGCAATTTACACAGACTGGCCTACAACCATGTTAATTGGTAAAAGCTGAGCCATTTTGCTCCCATCAATGTGAAATGGATTACAAGTTATAAAATCAGTATGGTAAATAAATGTAAGAACTCAAATACTGTATAGTAACTACTGTGTGGAAATCGGTTGCTTCAAAAGTAGGCAAATTTTCAATATTTGTCTGTTTAATTAACTTTACAGTGAGTTATTTAGCCTATAACAGACATTTTGCAGCCTGTAGTCATGATTGTACAATTTCTTTATACAATATACAAAGAATAGAAACATTATGATTTCACTGTTTGTTCTTTTATCATGTATTCTATTTTTACAAAGAACACATTTCGAGACCTTTGCAGAGGTCAGCGGTTATTTTTTATCAACCAGTCACAGTCCTTGAATAGCTGCATCATCCCTAGCAACGGGATCAACCACACCTCCTCACCAAGATAAAGGTTGTTGTACTTTCCTTAGAGATAGTTGCTCTGAGAAGTTTCAAAATTCCACTTTTAGTCTAGGACTCCAAACTAGGACTTTTTAAGCTAAGATAGGAGCTCTCTGATAAAATTCTAAGAAGCATTGTGAAGAATACGGGCTGATGTGTAGGTGTTCCCAGTAAAGTGGCCAGTAAAATTCACATAACTTATCAAGTACAGGCACTCTTTGTTGTCTTTTTTTTTTTTAATGTTAGCCAATTTCTAACAAAATACCATGATTTTTACAATATGACTTGAATAATGTACGTACATTAACAGATCACCTTAAAATAATCCTCATACACAAGCAATAATCGGGGCATTGCATTAAACCAATACACAAATGTCTAGTAATACCTTCCACCACTCATGAGCAGTCACAAAACACTGTCTTTACTATCCATGATCATATGAGTCTTTAAGAGAAATTCATATTTAATGGAATCCTAAAGAGCTTTTAATGATAATGTACCCTAAATTTCAAATGGTGTATTAACTGAAAATATTGAAGTGTTAAGCTAAGTGAACTGTTAATGGCTTTATCAGCTATGGATTTCTAATGTTTGCAGAAAAACTCTAACATTTGAACCCCAAGTAAGAAAGCTATGATAAGCAATGAACTCAATAAATGTACTTATAAAGATCCTAAGCACTTGTTGGGTTTGTTTTGGTTCACTCTAAAATGATAAATGGTGGCATATTATAATACCTAAAGGTAAAATAGTACATGCTCTACAAATATTATAAACCAGGAGCTAAGGAGGAAACTGAGCTTAGTAGAACATATGCAGTAGTGCTGTTCATGAGTTAAAGGTCCAATATTTTTCTATTTCTTTAATTCTTATTTGGGCAAAGAATCACATTTGGTAACTATATATATACTATAAGATTGGAATACACTCAGGATGGGATGCATTGCAGGGCAACTCACACATTTATACACATACTCACACTATGGTGCAGTTTCATATAACTAGTTTCCTTTTTGTAAGATGGAAGGAAACGAGAGAACCTGGTGGAAACCTATAAAACAAGAAAACATGTGAAACTCCAAACAGACAGTAACTTGTGCTCAAGATCAACTCAGGCACCCTGGAGCTGTGAGGCAGCAACAGAACCCGCTGTGTGCCCCTGTATCATGCGGTAATCTGAGCAAAGAATCAATTTTTATGAAATCACTAAACTTACTGCCTCCAGTTATGGCTTGGGAATAGTGTCCTCTGGCAAAATCTATACTTGTTTAATGTTATGTGAATATGCTGCAGCAAGGGACTTACATTTGTTACAACCATTAAAAAAAAATTGGACTGACTAAATACTTGGGCATCATCAGACTTTTATATGCTTGTAATTCCTGCAATTTTCACATACATAGTGAACAAAATACAGTACAGAAAACTCATATCTACTTATTTTACTCATAACTACTTCTTTTCTTTTTTTAATGTAGCGCATGTAATGTATAACCTATGGTAGAGTCTGGACATATGCTACTGTAGAGTCTCTGCAGCAGAGATTGTGATAAAGCCCCCAAATGTTATCTACCATCTACTATCTAAACCATCTAACCACTACTATGTAGTGAATCCTACTGTAAGTAAATAATATGATACACATATATCTCCTATGATCATCAACTGGTGACTAAAAAGGAAGACCTCCATGTTTCCACCCTGACACAAATCAAAGTGATGCATCTTCCAAAAGTGGGTGCATGCAAACAGTGCCTTGGGAAGACTTAGATTAATGGCAAACTTTCTCCTGTTATACTAGAGATCAGCATGCACAGACTGCTTACTAGATAGAGATAAAGTTAAAACCACACAGATATATAGACCCTCACAGGCCATGGGGGGCTATTATTTCTGCTTCATAACTATTGAATAATTTTCCTCAAAGTGACCAGTCTTTTACAGATAATTTTAAAAAAAAAGAAAAGAGTGCAGATCCAATTTAAGATTGTTCACCATAAGGAATGGCTTTGTCCACATGTGTGTAAACGACATCATCATTAATATTTCCATTACCTTTACTTAGAAATGGTTCTGTATTTTATATGCTAAATTTGTGCATAAGCTATCAATGCTTGACAAACTACAAACTAGGAAATACATTGCAAGTATAAACTAGAAAGCATTGTTTTCAGGTAAAGATGGTTAAGATGGCTTCTCTTGTCATCTTTTGTGTCTGTCATGGTATGGGACCAGATGACTGGCACTGAAAAGACAGTGAGTGATGCACTCTTGTAGCCTGGCACAGTGCCACCCGCTCACCTTCTCTTGGCATCGTTTCCATCACAAATGAAAAAAAAAGGCAGGCCAAAAACCAAGCGAGAGAAATGAGATTCCTATTTTTCCATTTATACAATGGTGATAGCACGTTAAAAGACAAAACATTCTCTGAAGATAGAAGATACAAGCTAGGGCCGATAAGGGAGTGTCGGGCCAAGTCACTGTGGTGCTGTGACTATTTCATCTTCCATGGTAACTTAAACAGCAGACAAAAGCCTTCACACTTCAGAGCTCACTGCCAGCATGCCAAGATTGACTGGGATTGTAATAATTCATAGACTTTCAGCCTCTTTTCTCTGAAGGTGAGCGAACGTATTAGACACTGATGAGGTAACCACTGGGCTTCCACTGATGGCCAGGCCTCTCCAGACTGCTGCATGTGGTCAGTTCAGATAGTCACTCACCTGGGGAAGAATAACAGAGCTGGCCAATGATGTGGATATCACTTAAGTTTGCACCAGGGGAGCATGCCATACTGGTGGCAATAATGTCTTGGCGTGCAGCTTGTTTTTGTCAGTTCATTCATAGAGAGCATGTTAGGGCACCATGATATTGGAGAGATTTGAAAGGTGCACATGCTGAGCATGCCCTTGACCTGAGCTTATTAATCACATGCTTTAGATGCGGAATAAAATCTCTTTCATTACTAATGTATAACATAATATATAAGAATGTATTTTTATATATAAATCTCATATCCAGTTCTGAACCACCATACTTATCCAGATGTTAATGACTAAAATATTTTTTTAATGGAAGCCTTAAGTCTAAATGTTTTATAGATCCTATTATTATTATTATTATTATTATTATTATTATTAATTTTTTTTATCAGTAAAAAGTATCGCCAGCATGAGCCACTGAGCCACTGTAATATTTCAAACAAAATAACTTGGCCATTTATGTGTACATGTACTGTAATGATGTACTTCTAGACATTGTGCATATTTAAGAAGTATTTCTATTTTTGACTCTTGATCATTGATTTAGGGGCAACACAGTGATGTAGTGGTTAGCACTTCAGCCACCTTCAAGGCAGAGGGTTCAAGTCCCATCTTTGGGTCTGTTTGTGAGTTTTCATGCTCTGTGCTTGGTGAGTTTCCTCCAGGTGCTAAGGTTTCCTCCAACAGTCCAAAGACATGCAGATTAAGAAAACTGTCATTTCTAAGTATGTGTGTGTGTGTGTGTGTGTGTGTGTGTGTGTGTGTGTGTGTGTGTGTGTGTGTGTGTGTGTGTGTGTGTGTGGGTGGATGTGTGCACTGCAATGGATTGACATCCTATTTAGTCCAGCATGTATGCAGCCTGGTGTCGCATGTCCCGTGGGCTAGGCTCCATGCCTCCCGCGACACTGTATAGGATAAACAATTTCCCTCTGGGATTAATAAAGTTCTGTCAATGAATAAGCGGTATAGAGGATGAGTGTGTTTGAGAGAGAAAGAGAGAGAGAGAGAGAGAGAGAACATTGATTTAGATACACTCCTACACTTTTCCTTTAAATGTGTTTACATTTACCTTTCCCCCCCACACTGTTCCTTTTAAAAATACTTATTTTTCTCCTTGTTGCATACACTTATCATTCATTTTGTTGAACATCTCTACTGCTCATTCATACTATTAACATATTAGCCCATTATTTGGCCAAAGCCCAAAGATATAGGTAAAGCATGTTAGTTAATGTTCAAAATATGAAAAATGGTTGCTGTTACCAGATGGACTGTTGATCTTCTGAAATCTATACACACAGAAGTCTTTAGACTTTAAACATAAACCACCCTGTATGCAAGAGTCTGCTTGCTGAAACCCCATCAGAGGGAAAATACCAGACTGGTCTGAGTTAACAGAAAATCCATAGTAAATCAAATAATCACTCCTTACAAATGTGTTGAGAAGAAAAGCATCTCATCTGTGGCTGCCATGGGCACAAACTCATCTAAACTGTAAAGTTGGAGGCCAAGTGATTTTTTTTGTCCAGTTTGAGTGATCCTGTGCCTATGACAGCCGCAGGTTCTTGTTCTTGGATGACATGAGTGGAACTCAGTGTGGTCTTCTGCTCTTGTAGCCCATCTACTTTAAGGTTTGATGATTATAAAGAGTGATTAAGAGAGTTAATATAGACTTCCTGTCACGTCAAACCAATCTGGCCATATTCCCCTGACTTTTCATGTCAACAAGGTATTTCCATCCTTAGAGCTGTCAGCTCATTGAGTATAAGTCTGCCCCCCACCCACTTTATGACCTATGTGTTCTGACTCTTTTCTATCAGCATTACCCTTTTGCTTCATTTGAGCTAAATTATCTCTTCTATTCTATCAGAATACACAAGCAAGCCTTCCTCATGTACATCGGTGATCCTTTGACACCCATGATCCTGCAACCAGTTTACTGCTTTACCTTCTTTGGACCAATTTCAGACCTCCTGACCACTGTAGACCGGGAACATTCTCCAAAAGCTGGGGTTCTCAACTTCAATGACCCAGTTGTCTAGCCATAACAATCTGGCTCTTGTCCCAGTAGCTAAGGTATACGCATACACAGAAGAGATGCTTTGCCCTTCTGGGCCACCATAAATATCTTGTTACAATGGCACTTGGTAGTGAGCGGGATATATTTTCGAACCTTTTCCCTAAAGTCAATGTGTTGGAAGCAGAAAAAAATGGGCAAGCATAAGGATTTGGGTGACTTTGACAAAGGCCAATTTGTGATGTCTAGACACCTGGGTCAGAGCAACTCCAAAACTGCTTGTGGGATTGGTCAGGACATACCAAAAGTGCTCTAAGGAAGGAAAACCAGACAGCAGCAGCAGGGTAATGTGCAGCCAAAGCTCATATACAGTACAATAGAAGAGCTACAGTAGGTAAAAATTCTCCAAAGGTTTAATGTTGGTTCTATTAGATTGGTGTCAGAACACACTCTGTTTTGAAGATTCATTCATTCATTCATTCATTTTCTATACCGCTTTATCCTGTTCAGGGTCGCGGGGGGCCTGGAGCCTATCCCAG
>JAOTQY010000050.1:903456-916832 GCA_026413445.1 Dolichallabes microphthalmus
A
Organism: Dolichallabes microphthalmus; assembly: GCA_026413445.1. Taxonomy (NCBI): domain Eukaryota; kingdom Metazoa; phylum Chordata; class Actinopteri; order Siluriformes; family Clariidae; genus Dolichallabes; species Dolichallabes microphthalmus. The sequence continues at coordinate 903,458 of JAOTQY010000050.1, forward strand.
TATGATATGTATTATAGTACCCCCTTTGTATAAAATAAGTGATTTCACTAATTAGTTCGGATATAATTAGTATATATATATCATTTCAACTATGGAAAAAAATTATTAAATAAACAAATTTTAAAAATGTATATAAATCACAGAGCAGTGGATATTCTTAGAAGTCCCCTGGGCGTCTTCAGATCATACTTTGGGGACCATTAGCCAAGAGGGCTAAATGTGACCCAGCCTGTAAAACCCCATCTAAAATCTTTTTTTGTGATTCACTCTTTTCTACATAAAATTATATGTAATTGATTTGACATAAAAAAAAATCATTAATTAAAAAAAAAAGGAATCACAAATAATGACTTTGGGTTTTTACAGACTGGGCCACAAATAACAATGACACTGGATGTTGACTGTGCATGCATGTTCAAGAATGTATATGCAAAATTCGACTTTACCAAATGTTGAATCTGTACATAAGTTTTATGTTTTTATTGCTACTTTATCTAGTGTACTGTAAGTGAATGGAGCGTATCGGCCCAGTATTCAACCCAACTTATGCAAATCAACCTTGCCTCATTTACATAAGTAAGCTTTTCAACGGCCGTTCCACATCAGGGATTTCATTATTTGCCTTCTTTCAGAGACGTTTATGAGCTCTGCCCTCTTCTCTGACCCTCACCGCACACATGCTCACCAAAGTGCACTCCTGTAATGGCAACGACAGGCATATACCCCTAATGCAGATGTAATGTATGCTTTGGTTACCCGCCAAAAGTGATCTCTCAAACAGTGGCCCGCTGAGTATTTGTTTAACCCTGGAATTTGAAGGGCTAGAAACGGGCTGTTCAAATACACCTCTAGGTCAAAAAATATATAGAAAAAATCACAAAGCATGCCACAACACTTGCATAACGCAAGAGCCAGTTCTGTGAGGGGAAGTTACACAGAGAGACCTATCTCCACAAGGCAGGGTATTATATTTAGGATAAAATATTTCAGCCTTGTACAAACACACCATGTTAAGCTACATTTACTGTATTATTTATGATGTAACGATTATTAATAAGATATGCCAGAAAAGAAATAACCCATAACCCATTATTAACAGTTATAAAAAAGTGTAGTAAAAATGGGCATATTAGTGGAAAGGAAGATAAGATTTCTGTATAATCAAACTGCAAATAGAGAAGCGCGGTACAACGTATAACCACACATTAGCCATGAAATTGGCTTTCTTTAAATAGTTCTTTTAACTTGTACCAAAATAGTATATTATAAAAACTCTTTATTCATATACTGTATGTAAGTAAAAGAAACCCTTAAAAGTCTAGTCATACACTATGATGTACATATATATGTGATTTATACAGCCAAAATTATCCATGACACTGTGATTAATTGATACTTGCCTGTGTGTGATGAATTGATTTATTACATATTTCCACAGACCCATCTATTATTTCATGGTAAACATGCTAAAAGGAAGTAAAAAAAAAGGCTAAATGAGCGCAATAAACAGAACTACGGTTCTGTTTGTTTATGTGTATGAAGCATTTAAGTGGCTTTTCAGGATCCTAGCTGTAATTCTCTTCAAATACAGGAAACTGACTCACCATATTTGCTCTTTAAATTTTAAAGAACATTTATAGTTTGTACACATATGTGATGATACAATAATGTGTTTTCCATTACCATGACATTTCCTAGTACTGACATTCTGAACTAATTTAAGGGATTAAACAAATGATTACAATAATTATTAGAACATCTCTACATTTTAATATACGTATATAACCTTTGCTTTTCTAGGCATGTAGTACTGCATAAGTCAACTAACCATACCAATACTAGATATGCAAAATGCTTTAAAAATATATATTTAAATGAAACACTGCTATAGAAAATGATGAGATTGCATAAAATCGAACAGTTTGCATGCTGTTAGTAAACATAACACAGTGAAGGCAGAGGCTGTACATCAGTGAAGCCGTAATGAAATGCAAAACCCCGCCTCGCTAACAATTGGAGGCCTGTGTAGCAGCTTAGCCTGTTGGTCCAAGGCTATTCGTCATAATCAGCGACACTTTTCTCATTAGTAAAAAGCCATTACTGCTCGACTTTATCAGTCACCGAGCGTTATCGCTGCAGCGGCAGCAATCCTTGCATGCAGTACCAGGGATGGAAGGTCTCACTGTGCTTTAATAAGGCTCCCATTTCAGACGTCTGCAGTCAGGTGTCAATTAGCACTCAGAGTTAGCAGAATTAAGCTGCGGGAGAACATCCGTAATGGCCGCTATCACACACAAAGCTGCGCTCAATTCCTCATGATCTCTCTTCCGCACTTCTTTTCCATGTGTTTAGTATGTAGCGGGCCAACCATGGGAGTTCTGAATAAGGCCATTGTTAGGCTGTCAGGAAGACAAGTGAGGTCCCAGTACGGCACTTTTGGGACGACGCCTCATAAGTACCTCAGAGGTTCACACCATGATTAGATCTGACAGCATAATTTCTCCAAGTTCTGAAAGAGAGAGAGAGATTTTTATACACGGCTGAAAGATAATCCAAAAAGCCCAGTCAAAAAATCCGACTATTCCTCTCCTGATTGAAGTTATCGATTTCTAGTTACATCAAAATAACACCATTTATTAATATAACCAACCCCCCCCCACACACACATATCACACCATTATATCTTTCATTTTCTTTGATTTTCTTTCTTTGATTACTATCAAAGAGAATTTTGCACGTAAATGCACATCCTGACAATGAAGGATATGCATTCTAGCTCCAACATTGAATAATGAAGAAAGAGAATGTAATGTTTGAGATGATAATATTCAACAGCAAATGAAGGACCAAAGATTCTCCTTTACATATGTCAAGGAACAAATATCACATTATGGGCAATGACACAACAACAACAATGACAACAACACAACAAAGAAAACCCCCTCAAAGCAGAAATTCAGATCTCACCACAGACTCTCTGAGAAACCGTTCCTGAGACCACAGTACCATTCAGAGCAGGTAGTAGTCATGTGCTGTGCTATTTCGCACTGTGATTATGACACATGCACTCATGCACTCCGGCAAGCAGAGGTCATTATGGCACGGCCGACTGGTTTGTAGGCATGTAATTAATACTTTAACGTTAACATTTCGGCGGCCATGGTGGTGAGTGAGTTAATCACTAGGGGCTAGGGCTCTGAAATGACTCTGCTTTACGAATGGCTCCCCATCTCCCCTCTTAATCTGTATTTTACGAGTGAGAAACTTTGCATTATGCAAATCGCTGAATGGGAACAGGTGACATTTCGACGGCCAACAAGAGCAACGGCCCAGTTTGGTTTGGGACGCTGATTCAGACATTAGTATCTGTCAGTGCTGAGTGCCCAAGCTTTGATATGCATAGCAGGAAAAAATCTCATTTATCCAGCCCATTTTAAGGTGGAATTTCCAAGGGAATGCGTGTATGTTGTGATAGGAGACGGGGTTTGTGTGTTTGTGTGACTGTGTGGACCATAAGCCATATAGCCAGCTCATAGACAGAGTTTTTTGGGGGGGAAATAGAAATAATGATTGCTATTATGAGAGCTTCTATATTTTTGTATCTTATATAAGCTTATAATTATTGTACGTAACTATTTGTACGTAATTGCAAACTGGAAGTCAATGCAAATGTACAGAGTGACATAAAACATAAATACAATAAATTGCATATTCATTTTATCCACAATGCAATATATTTCTTGTGTGATTATATGATGTTATATGTTTGATTTTTATTCTATAGTGATAAGGCATACTAAATAACATTTCACTACAGTCTACAATATGGAGTTTTCTTACCATCACACAATCAAAAAAATGGGTGGTTGAGTGATTGCTAAGGTGCGAGTGCTTACAGTATTTTCCATTCCATAAATAAGACGAGAGGAACTGTCAGGTTCCACCTTAAATGAGGAGCATCAGCCCAAGCTTGGTTGCCTCTGGCTAATGTTTGCATCTAATAAAGAACAAATCAGCACCCAACTTGGCTCATCTGATCATGTAGTCAAAACTGATGATCAAAGAAGTCATAAAGATCCCATTTAATCTTTTGCCTATCTATCACACTGATGTCTTCATCCTCTTTGTGCAGCTGTAATATCAGCCCATTATGAAAGCAAAATAGATCTGGCGTGCATACAAGGCGAATGAAGTGCTCACTTTGATGTGACAGCAGGATCAGTGAGAGCAGTAATCTGTGAGAATAAAAAAAAAAAAAAAGATCTCAATTATTCGGCGAGTGTAATGTGGGAGAGCAGCTCCAAGCATGCACATCTGCTTTCATATATTGTGACATGCTCTGATAAAAACATCCTTGCCAATTTATACTCTCTCTGCTTGACTAATCTCCAACAGCTCTCATAACCCCTAATCACTCCATCAGCCAAGAAGGAAGGGAGAGAGGGAGGAAGAGAGATGGAGAAAGAGAGTAGCAGTTCAAATAAGAGGGGGGAACTGCCCTAAATCCAAATTACATTTGTAAATGAGGCGTGCTCTTATATTTCATGAGCATTAGGAATTTCTAGATTGTGGGTTGAAAATGCAATGGGACATAGTGCAAAGTGTGCAGTGCTGTAACACACTGCCCGAGAGAGTTACAACTGATATAGTCAGGCAGATCTCTTCTTATTAGTTTGGAGGATAATGCATGGAGACCATTATTATTGTTATGAAGCCTGAATAAAAGCAATACAGCCATGAATGGTAAGAAATGACTTAAGGAAATTGGAAAATAAAAATAATGATTATGTGCTTCTCACCTCCTTAAAAAGCACAATCTCAATTTGCAACACTATCAAACTGTTGTAACTAAAGATTACAGTAGAGTAGTTAAAAGGCAAGAAAAAGAAAAAGAAAAAGCTGCAGTCAAATGAGCTACAATACCTTAAGTATCAATTAATACCAGCTCATAGTAGTCATATTTTCTAATTATGTCTGCAGGCTTGGATATGTCCCCAGTTATTATTGTAGCAATTATCATAAATTTCCCTCTGCACCAATTAACAATACGGGAGGCCAGAGCTGCATGCATTTTAAGTGTTATAATTAAGCCAGGCTCTTTTGTTAATTAGCCTGTTCTGACTCTTTGCTTTTTATGCTGCTCATCTGCTCATTACCAGAGCCATTTAATTCAATTAGCACCTTAATTAGATGAACATCCATGTTCTGATGTTGCAAATCTTGTTGAAAGAGCAGGGTGTGATTAGCAAAGACAAACACTGCATGCAAATCATGGATGGTAATGTTAGAAGGCTGTGCAAAGGGATCTGCGCATCCGTGCAGAGAGCTCAAGACACCCACGTCTGGACCCCAATTATCAACCACATGCATACAATACATACAGCATATATATAGTAGAACCGTAAGACTGCAAACATACCTGCAAACCCCTAAGTATATATAGTATATTGTATTCTTTAAAAAAAAAAAAAAAAAAAAACAGAAAGTGTTTAAATATGCATAAGTATACTTTATATTAGTGAATTAACCGATTATTGTATCTATTTGTACAGCAGGGTGTAGCCCCACAAGTGAGATGAGAGATGAACACAGCGGGACTGGTGCAGCAGATGTAGTCTACACTCAGATCCCTGTTGGTTCAGATAAGAAATCCCATTTGATGACATCGAGGGACAAACTCAATTAACTTTAATGGAGAGAGGCCATTGTGACCGTCCGCTCATGAACAGCTACAGAATCTGTTTTCTTGCTCAGAAAGGAATCCCTGCTGAAGGTGTGGAAGACAACAGTAAGTGCTTTGGCAACAAGTTGAATTAAAGCCTATCGGTAAAAAATATCTGTGCATTAAATGCCTGAAGGCAATTGTTAAACTTCAACCTTGTGATGGAACTCAGGAGGAAAAAATGACAACAGGCGATGGCTCATGTAACATTACCGTGTCTGTGTCCTATACAACGTGATAAAGTCTAGTTGTACATTACAACTTATAATTAGTTAGTTAGCATTTTCGTCCCTGGTGTTAAAGTGAAACTAATTGGGGATGCCCTATTTTTTTTTTATTTTGCACGACACAAGCATTTTAAAATGTACTAATATTTATGGTTGTAATATCTAATTTAGCTTGAACGCTTAGCTTAATCGGGAAACAAAATAAAGTATTAAATGACGGTCAAAATAAATTTACAGAGAATCCCAATTACTTGGAATTAGCTTAACTCAGATTCATGTTTAACTGTCATCTGCTGTAGCTTGTAGTGAGATGGTGACATTTTTAAGTGTTACAGTAGGTTATTTTTTATTATTTATGCCTGAACTCATCACAAATTATCTATTAACCAGCAACAACAAAAAAAAAGATTTAAACAAGGAAACCGGACGAACTTCTGTACCAAAGCACTAACTTCTGCAATTTACCTTCTTAAAATTTAGATGTCTGCCTGCAAACTATTAAATGTATTAGACTATATGAACATTAATAACACTAACAATCTTACTGTCCTGACATGATGACCAATGACCTATAATTATCGCATCATACAGAAAAACTGGTGGTTCTGTCATACTCAGAAATCAGAAGGCATTAGGAAAACTAAAATAAAGCTTTCACTGAATGCCTTGTATTTTAGTTTTATTGCTAGCCAGTGCAGTCCTTACACTTGATATCCTATACCTGGTTTTTGAACATCTCATTCAAGTATCTTTTTACTGGAATCCAGTACTGAAATTTTATCAGATTAACTTTTGTTAATTTTGAATTTAATTTTATTTGCCAAACATGGATTTGTATTCTCTGCATAAGAAGGATGCAGACAGTTTTGGGACGGCTTTAGGCCACTGAACTTTGGTCCCAACACAAGCCCAATATTTTGGATATGCCTTATGTCAAAGTATAATTTACAGTCAAAAGGTTGATTTGCATGTATATAGGATATGGAAAGCATTTACTATTCAATGTAATAATTACCAATGTAAATCATCAATATAAATAATATTGTCTGTCCCTCTTGAAAGATTAAAAGCAGATTTAACGATGTAACAACTTGTCCATTTGTGGGACAAATATGTCTACTTAAGTTCTAACAAATATTCCTAAAACTTTGAAATGTTTAGTTATGGCACACATATACGTATCTGCTCCCCCAATTCTTATTTACAGCTTATTTTACTCAGTTACAAGCTTGTTCAAAAGGTTTGGTAGAAGACAATCAGGTCAGGGGAAACAATAAGACCAAAGACCCCTACCCTGATCAGTCAGCCTTAGCAAATAAATCTATTATTGACATTCCCAGTGGGATGATTACAAAAAAGTTGCTTGCCTCCACCTCCCAAAATTGCTGGCCTGTCAAAATGCCCAAACAACAGAGCAGGCTTGTAAGTATCCTGCTTGTATCAGCTGATAAATGGGCCGCTCTTTAAGGAACTTATCTCTTTAGGACTTGCAGCATGAGGAATGGCATCATTTGTACTGTTTGCCTGGCTGGAAGAGTCAAGCTGGATCCATTTAAAAGATAGGGAGATACTGTCGACAGCAATAGACAGGGTAATTGCAGAGCCACTACTGTGGTATAAATTACATCAGTTCAAATGGCAGAGGGGCCCACTGAGAGCAGAAAAAAAAAATCTGACAATTCACTCCACATGCCCCCCTCCACCGCTTATCACTGTTTAGCAGAGAAAAAAGGGACAGGTGGAAAAAATTGAGTATTGATCAAATTAACAGTTTTACCAATCCATTTAACAGTGGTGGGGGCAACAGAGCCGGAACAATTAAATTTCGAAGAGAAAATACGAGCATAACTCATGACCTCCAAACAAACCATCACCCACAATGACCACTGGTTTCCAGTTCACACAATAGTCAGGTCTAAATCCGCACCTTTTTGAAATGCTCACCTTTAGTTGCATAGTTGCAATAGTCTGGAAATCAGATGCAGTAATAATATAATTAACTCAGGTTCCTCAAATAATTTGGACGTTAAGGAATTTATTCTGTTGCCGGTTAATCAGATGAATTTATTCTGTTGCCGGACCAGAATACTACAGTAATATAACTATCCACTGAATTATCCAACCAGATAATTCTTTACTTGGGTTCCAGAAAATGTAAGATCTCTTTGCGAGCGGTACCTGTAATGTAGCCTAATTATGGTTTTGAAGCAGTCATATCTATGCTGCATGGTCAAAAAAAACAAAAACAAAACAAGTGTGCAATTAGGTGTCCAGTTCATGTGTGAAAATGATTTCTCATGCTTCCGAAACTTCTCTCTAGGAGTCCTCAAACATGCTCAGGCGACTACGAAGGGGGGAAAAACATTGACGTCATACCATGGTCATTTAAACCATTCAGGTACAGTAGCCAACTGACGTCATTACAGTATATTGCTAGGTACATTGCTGAGCCTAGACCTGACCAACTGAAGCAACCCCTGATCATAACATTCATTCGAGAGGCGAATACAGTGGCCACTATGCATGATGAGTGGATTGTTTCATACAGTACATTTGCCTTCTTACCCTGACACACCCATCACTCTGTTATAGGGATAGACTCTTTAGGCCTGTACTCATTAGACCACATGACCCTTTTCCATTGAATCTTGGTGACTCTACTCCTACTCTTTGACTGTGGAAGGAAAACCACAAAGCATGAGGGAAACATGAATACAATACACACACACAGACCCAATGTGGAACTTACACCCTCAACCCTGGAGATGCCAGACCGTATTGCTAATCACTATGCCGCTGTGTTACCACTGCAGTGTACAGTAGGTGTGAAAATGTATCTGCATAGTGCACCGTGTGGATTCCTGCCTTGTGTGTTCTCCAACAACAGGCTTTAGATCGAATGTGAGCAATTATTACTGAAGATGGATGAATAATTTATTAACAATTGAAGATTATAAAAATTATTTCAGCAAAAAAAAAAAAAAAATAGTGAAGACAAAGATAAATCTGTCTTCAAAAACAACATAATTGAGATAATTTTTACTATTGTACAATCTCACCTGTTAGATTACAGGCCTAAAAATGAAGAATTCTGATACCAGCATAAAGCTGCTGTTTGAACAAGGACACTAGACCCAAAGTAAAAGATGGAAGTGCCAAATTAATTATCCAGAAAGAATAATAACTAACTTAAACTTAAATTAGAAAATACTAAAATGATGTCAAGATTGTCAATAAGCAACAATTAAAAAAAAAAAAAAAGAAGAAGCAAGCCCCAGTCTTTGAAAGCTGTGGATTCCGATAAACTCTTTTTTTCTTTTAAACATATGAACATATTTTAGTCATGTGTATGTAAATAGAAAAGCAATAGAGATGTCACTACAAAACCTCATCTTTATTTTGAATATCAAACGGAGAGTCCCATGTCAGTCTGACCTTACCTAGACAGATGAAACTTATTAGGTTATTATTTTTCCGCCTCATAAAATATGAATAAGTTAAACCCAGCAATTAATAATGAACCATAAATCTAAATATTCCTGTGTGTATTTTCGAACATGAATTTATGCTGCCACCTATGCATCTCTGGCCATTCTTCATTTAGATGAGGAATATAATACTTCCCATTCTAAGAATTTTCCTTGTCATTGTTCCGGAAGGAGGACCTCATATCCTCGTGCGAGACTACAGGCAGGCTTTTTTTCTGCATAGTGGTTTTATGCATCATCCACTTGATCTCAATTTACATGTATGTCCTGGATTATAGGTATATTCACTTAGGTCAGGTGGTTAAATCAGTGGAGAACACTGTAACCTTTTCAGTTAATACAAGCAACACATTATGAAGTGTTGAAAAGAGGTTTTACTGTATGTGTTTGTCATTTTATTAATTTGACTTTGACCTTGTGTTGCCCTTTAAAATCCGAGCATATGTAAGTCATATTTATATTACTTCAAGCCTTCATTTTATACTAAGGAAATGAAGATTTTTGTGGGATAATTTGATACTGTTGTCAGTAACAGAACTAGTAATGTATAGAAGATACAAAAAATTAATATTAAACATTCTGAAATATGAATGTGCTGAAAATGCATGGTTTGTAACAGGGCTGTATAAGATAAATAAATAGGGGTGTATAAGAACTGTAAAGAAAATACATTAAATAGACACTGATATGTGCTCTTTCCCAAATCATGGGCATTAAGTCACAGTTCCAATCATTCTCCATATTGCTACTATAATTCTACTTTCAACAAGCTTTTGGAGGGGATTTGCTTATTTAGCCACAATTAAAGACACAGCATAGAAAGGCATTCTATTGTCCACACATAGGAGTGATGGTCAAATGTCTACAAAGCTTTTAGCCATAGTTTTGGTATTTTTAATCTGCCATTAACAGCATAAATTATGAATTTTTTGTCATTCACATGACAAAATATATATATTTTTTGTCATTCACCTTCACATAGTAATAATAATAATGACATTTAATTCAGGACTTTACGTAACCTTTAAGTTTCTAAATTTAGTAGTTTGTCTTTGTCATTATACTGTAGTCTCGTTTGGATTGTTTATGAATCTTCTTTGTATTTAAGCTCCAGATTTTCAGTACATAATTGTCTTGTGTTTATTAATTGTCTCTCATGTTAACTGAGTTATGTTTATGTATTATCGCACATACTTGTTTATGTCCTACTTCATGTCTATAGTTCCTGTTTCATTGTAAATTATGCTTATATTTTGTAAAAAAATAAAAATAAAAAAAAAGTCTGCATCCGCATCCCCATATTAATCTTCAACACAATGCCTGAACAGAAGCTACATTACAATTACATTACAATTACAATTTTTTTTATTAGTAATGACAGCCTCAAACCTTTATAACTACCCTCATCAGATTATATGACTTCTCATATGATATCTCAAACTGAAACTTCTTTTTTAGAAAGGTTTTCACTGATCCTTTTAATATATGAGGAGAAATAATTTTTCTTTTGTATCACTTACACATATCAACTACTTTAACCATTTTCTCCATTCATTCAGGAATCAGGTCCTGTCAAGTTAGGGTCTGGTTATGTTAAGGCAGCCTTGCAGCCTGATACAGTACCTCACCTGTCCAACAGAGGCCGTAGTCAATAGTTTCTCACTAACACTCATTATAATCATTTCCATTTGGACCATTTTAAATCACAAGTTTGTGTCCGGCTGCTTTCAGTCTTACCTCCAGAAGGATTTCTGACTAATACTGTCTGTCCCATCAATATTTATTCTTGCCCCTGTCTGTGATCCTAACAAACTTAATTAGTTCTATTCCTCAAAATATAAATTAATTAGTCATTTAAACGAATGTGATCGGGACCATGATAAAACAATCAGTATGGAAAAATGAAAGAACATGGGAAATTATTGCACAGTCCCTAGTATAATCCCATGTTAATGAACGTGACCCCTCATTCCATAGCTGACTACATGCTGCATTTATGCCATCCAAGGTCACTGGCCTTGAACTTTGGTTTGTGTTTTGGATAGTCCCTCTACTTCTGATCTGCTTCTTGCTTGCAAAATGTCAGAATTTGGGACTGCTTGTAGAAATCCAATTTTGCATGTGTTAATCTAATTTTGTGCACGTGACTCACAAAAGAAAAGAATCCCCACTTCCATGACTGCCTTTAAACCATTCCACTTCGATTGTCTAGACATGCAAATTTAAAATCACTTCTCAGTTTCTATTTCACATTCTACATTGAACAAACACAAAACCAATAAACCTGAAGGAAACAAACTATGAAGGAAACAAAAACAAGCGTATACGTAGTATATATCTAAAACGATCCAGTAGTAACAGCTCCAAGAGTGTCTGCTCTCTAGACACTCAGGCACATTTGACAAAGTGGGGGCAGGAACACACATTATCACATCGAAGCCACTTCTAACCCTTTTTGGGGCAAGACATTTCTCAGAACGGATTTTTTCCAAACTCAACAGTATCTTTCAAGATAGGATGCCTTTAATGCATAATGTCTTTAAAAAAACAGATCTATGTTGTAGGAGGTCTATCTCTTTGGCTGGCTCTGCTGCTTTAATTCCCAGACATCTTATAGTGATGGCTTCAATTTCCTGGGCTTTTGATAAAATCGTGCAGTCTCTTGTGTATTGGGATTGAGTACCTTGCTAGGGGAGCAGTTTAATGAAGTGCCATAGTTTCACTGCCTTGTGATGCACTGTGATAAATGTGAAGGCAGCAAATGTAAAACATACAGCTGTAACTGAGTTAATATGATTTAAAATACTAAGTATTTATTATGTTGGATTGTGCTGTCATAAAACTTACAGGTTACGCTGTAGACGGTTCGATGTATCTACATTTTATTTATTTGCCCATGATATACCATATGTACTTCAGGGTACGAGATGAGATAAAATATTCCTTTGTATGCTGTAGACAGTAAGACCTACAAGTAAATAATTGCCACTATCCATTAAGTCTAAGCTCTATCCTAGAGTAGAAGGGACCAAACAAAAGTACTAATTGCAGACAGCTCCCATTTGTCATACCTCACCTTATCTTTCAGCATTTCTTTCTGTCTAAACCCGTCATAAACAAAGGGTGTGCTTGCAGTTTCTCATGACGGACTAACACTGATTTTTTCTGACAGCTCAAGGAAATCACTTTCCTGCACTAAAACCAAAGCAATAGCCCTCCTAATACAGCTTGATATCTCCTTGTTTATTTTGTTGCTGGCAGATGACCATTATGTGAGGCCCTTTTGTGGAGGTACAACAGGATATCTTGCAGGTCACATCATTCTAGGGAAGTTGATGACTCGGTTAGATCTCCATCACCCTCCACTCAGGCGGAGAATATGTTCTCGGCAGAGGTGCACGGTTTAGATAGTGATGGAATCGAGAGCAGGTGACAGGCCACTGACAGCCGTTTCCTGTGGAGATGCCTCTATTAGTCCCCAGTTACCCCTTTAACTTGTGTTTGCATTGTTGCAGTACCACGTAGGAAGTAGGTAGGTTGCTGTGGTGGCTTTCTTGAAGCTACATGGCAGACATGATGTTCAAGTGTGTAAATGTTGCTCTGGAAACAAAGGGAGTGATTTTGCATAAAAAAGTTTGTCTGTGTATCAATTAATAATTCTTTAACATGAGTAATCTATGTGCTAAATGTGCTAATGTATTTAGTAAAAATATGTGTAAAAATATCTGTTAGTTACGAGATAGAAGGAATAAATAGTAAGCATGTCATCTTGCTCAGAATTTTTTATAACCTTTAATAAACAAATTGGCAGGTAGTTGCATGAACCTAGGATTCATTCATTCATTCATTTTCTGTACTGCTTTTATCCTTATATACAGGGTCGCGGGGGCCTGGAGCCTTTCCCAGGAAACTTAGGGCACAAGGCGGGGTACACCCTG
>JAOTQY010000050.1:931959-945503 GCA_026413445.1 Dolichallabes microphthalmus
GAAATTATATTTCTGATTCGCATCATTGATTTGGCAAATGTTTTTACGTCGGATGCCCTTCCTGACACAACCCTCTGTATTTATCCAGACTTGGGACTGGCACAAGAAGACACTGGATTGTGCCCCCCCATGGTTGCATTTTAATTAGGAATCAGTATTAGGCAGTAAACCCTTAACGAGGTATTCATGTAGCATTAGAGTCATACGGACACCTTCAATAGAAGAGCACATGGGACAGTAAATATTTAATAAAACATCAAACGCTGTAGTGATCGGATATTGTGTATACATTTCTGCATCAATTAGTGTTAAAATATATAGACAAAAAATCCAGAATTATGCATGAAGTTGATTATTCTCCTATAAACAGGATTTCCTGAAATGCTCTTAATCCTCTCATGCCACAGCATTTAGTAAGAATGACTCGTCATTTTTAAAATCTATATAAATACAGTATGTTAATGTGCATTAATATAAACCTATAAACTTACTGTAATAGTTACAAGAGTAAAAACTACCTTTATTCCTCTTTATAATCTCCTGCTACGCTAATGGACTTTTCCAAGCGTTTCACTGTTGCTTGGACACCATCAAGGTAAAAAGTTTTCTCGTTGTGCCAGAGCCATGTTCAGACTTCTTGTTTTAAAGCTGAAACACTGGCCCCCCAGGAACCCCTTTAATGGCCCAAACATGAGGAAATATCTTGGAGCGAGGTCAGGAATGTGTTTCTGTAACGAGCAAATGTGCATGAGGTTGTGCATTGTTGTGCAAAACTAAAGCACTAGTTTTTTTCCTAAGAGAGTTCCATGCACTTAATGTTTATAGGAATGACTGAAATGGGCTATAAGCCACCTCAGCCAGGATCGTCATGCACTTGCGGCCTTTTTTAAAAAGTTTGCACCTTCAAAAGCTTTACTGCGGCTGAGAGTCTCATCTCAATCTCTGTGCCCGGAGTCTACTGTAAATGTCAACTGGTTTACATCTTCGTTTACGAGAAATTTCATCACAAGTTCCGGTTCGACTCGAACACCCCTCGTAAATATAAATATTATTATTGTCAGTTCAGAATATTTGCATTAGAGAATTTGCAAAGCTTATTAAGGACACCATGCAGTAAAGTTTTTCCAGTTTAGTTAACCAACTCACTTGTGTCCCAGTGCATAAAGGCAGCAGCAGATAAAATATGTGAGGAGAAAGTACTCAAGGCATCCTTGCATTCAACTGGAACCAATTCTGGAAAGAGTAAATTATAATTAAAGTAATTCAGCACTCAAGCAATTCAACAATCAAATAAACCGATTTTTATGTACCATATTTTATAGTTGTACCTTCTTTACAAGCTTGCTTTAGCCATCTGACCAGAAGGAACACCATCTGATCATTCCACTGGTTCATGCCACCCAAAATACTGTTTTGAGATGGGTAATAAAAATGTCTGAAAACTGCTTTTCCAAATTCGCTCCACAGCATATCCCTATATTGAGAGAAAAGTGCGTCACATGAGTCCGAGTTGATCTGCTCAACACTGTTTTGGATACGAGGAGTCATCTTTGGATTATTATTTGCTTTTTGCCCGCTAGTTCTGATGCTCCTCTCTGCAAAAACACTCTTATCCAAGTAAGGTCTTTTGAGAACATGTGGAGCCAAGAGGTCTGTAGAGGACAGCATGACTTGAAAGAGAGTCTCAAGAATGTCCTCCCTATCCCGGTGCGCAAACATGAACAAGGGTAGCCTGGAAGACCAAAATCTGTCGAGTGGCTTTTCATGGGTCTCGTCCAGGATAGACTTGGATAAATCTGAAGAAGACGGAACAAAAAGATCTGGAGAGGCTAAGTCCCCCCATTTCATTCTGGTTTGCCCAGCAAGAGAAAGAAGCTTAGTCTGCTGGCATGTCCAGCTGTAAATTTGCCTGGCTGCAATCTGAGCTCGATGTCGTGCCAGAGTGCTCATGATTTCCACTACTGACAATGCTCTCATTCTGACATGTTTCCTTGGCATGGCTGATCTAATACGAGAGCAATCAGGGGTAATGAAATTCTGAAAACTCCATGGTGCGGCTCTTTTCTGGGACCTTTGGTTTATGATGACTTGATTATATAGCTCCACAGCAGACACCAAGTCCTCCAAGGCATCTCTGGGTACACTCACGAGCTGAGCACCAGCTAAGGCTTTAAGTACCCTGTATATGCAATTCTCCATCATCAGCATGGCTTGCTGTCCCCGTGACCACAATCCTCTCTGCATTGAGCCTAACATCTCTGTGCGACTGAAAATAGCAGCTCGCAACAAGGGGTCAGAGCGCAACCGGGTGTAGAGCATGTCCCAGTGGCTGATATGAACACGCAGTTCCTCACACATAGCTCTTAGATCCAGGTTCCAGGTATTGCTGATTTGTACTTTTGAATTTTGACCCCTGCTGGCAAGGAGATGGGCTTTCCCCAGGACATCACTTAATCGTGATATGAAGCAGTTAGCTGCGCGACATCTTCGGAAATACTCGTGGAGGAAGAGGAGCTCGGCCCGTTGTTTCAGAAGGTGCTGGAGCTGAGCATAGTGCTGGCTAAAGGCTGCTGCCTGCGGGTGGTGGTAAAATTCTGCCTCTCCTGAAGTGGAGAGTCCTGTGATGCATCCTCTCGGACAACCTCCTGATCCACGCAGCACATGGCACCGAGACCTGAGACTCAGTAAGGTTTGTTCTAGGTGTTGGAGGCGTCGGGAAGAGCAAGAGGTAAGGTCCTGGAGGGCCACAAAATGATCTTCATTTTCATAGTTCCAGCTGGAAAGGTCATTCTTCTGTCTAAAGAGGTGATTAAGATTGGGACTGAAGTCTTTCTGGAACAGAGGATCGGTCTTCTGACGAGACTGGGTAAAGGGGCCCTGGTGCTGAAAGCCTAAGAACACAAGAACACAATTAATATACATTTCTCAGTGTACCTTCTTCGGAATTATGCCATATTTTGGGCTGCAACTAACAAACTCAAAGTGAAAGTAGTTTATATAGTTTTTATAGTTATTAAATTACCAAAGGGACTCCTTAGTAATTGCTTATAAGCCATTCCAAATTGTCTCTGTATACCCTGCTGTACATAGCACACTACCTTTCATTTTTTGAGGTATTTGGGATTCCAAAGAATGTTCATTCACTGATGCCGCTATTTCAATGCTCTATTTCAATGAGCTGATTTAGGTCGTGTGCACAGCGAAAGCAAAATAAATTTAGGTTTGGAAATATCAGATTAGAATTTCACAAATCAGAGGTTTTGTTCAATCCTTTCAAAGTTTGCACATGCCCTGGACAAATTTAAATATCATGCACTGAACCAGAAAAGAAAAATACAACCCCGATATAAAAATAAGTTTTGGTTCAGAACAAGGAACCCTTGAAAATAAATTGCACTACATTTTTATCATAGGAGCAATACAGTGAATTATAACACCTACCTTCACGTTTGTCTTTTGATTGATATTTTTCAGGAAGAATTTCTGGACAGCTGTTTGGTTTTCTCTGTGGACAAATGTATTAATCTAAAGTTAGCAAAAGAGAGGCATAAAGGCAAAAAAAAAACTTTATTATTTAATTATTTAATTGATGAACACTTTCAACAGAAAAATTCTGCATCTATTTATTAGCAAAACAATTATATAGTAATAAACCTTAAGGAAGCAGGTTTGGTTCCTGCTGGACCATCAATTCGGTACTCACCAAAGTGACCTGGTCAGGATCAAAGGCTTGAAGTTCTGTGCTGCCAGTCACAGCAGATGGCTGTGCGCCGTCTAGATGGAAAACAAGTGCTAGACATATTAGATCTTTTCACAGGCATGGTACAATACAGCAATTAATTCTGAATAAAACATGTCGAAATTTTTAACAGGGTGACTTAAGTTGGTAAAAACAGAATACAGTCATTACGTCTCTCTCTTTCTCATCAGTGGTGAGGTAAGCTCTTAGCTTTTCAGTTCAAACTGCTTGGACCAGTTGAATAGTAGCATCATTACATTCTATTATATACACAAATCAGCCATAATTTTAAGACCACAAACAAGTGAATTGATGAACATTGATTATTAATTATACACCAGCAAACTGGTGACAGGATCACGGTGACCAAAGGCAAGCATGTCCTATCCGATCCCACAGAAAATCCAATGCAGCACAAATCTCAGAAAAGTCAATGCTGACAATGGTAAATAAGGCACCAGAACACCCAGTGCATGACCCAACAAGCAAGAGGCCCAGAAGATAAAGAGCCCAAGACTATTGACCTGGCTTCCAAACTCCCCAGATACCAATTCGAATAACCATTCATGTGATGCGCCAAACAAACAGGTCCAATCCACAGAGGATCCACCCCGTAACCCACAGCATCCAAAAGATCTGCTGCCAACATACTTGTGCCAGACATCACAGCACACCCTCAGAGGCTCTACAGAGCCATGTCTTGAGGGGCCAGAGCTGCCCTGCTGTTCATAGTTTAATGTTATGGCTGATTGGTGTATTTGGTAGTCTGTGAAAAAATTTCAAAGATCGTGAACGATTCTTGAACTGCTTCACTGTATGTGTATCTCGCAATTCAGATATTCTGACCAACTTTCTGGAGGTTATGGATGGACCTTTGTGCATACCCTCAAGACTGCAAATCCTTAAACACTCACAGTCACCGTGCTCAACCTAGGACTCTTACTACAGTATACAGTACAAGGGTGAGTCAAAAATTATCCGCACTGTGGCTGTATAATCTAATTGAATTAACTTTGAAAGATGACAAATACGTCTTTCATCATTTCCTTAACAAAATCTCTTTGCTTTTCATTACAATTTGCCCATGAGTCAACAAGCTCTTGTATTTCCTTGTCTTCACTTCTTCATAAGAGGTAAACCTTCGTCCTCGTAGGGCTGCTTTCAGGGGACCAAACAAAATCTAATGGAGAAAGATCAGGATAATAGGAAGGAGGCTTTAACGCCTCAAAACTAAGTTTTCTGCAGATTGACAACAGTGCAGATCATTTTTGACTCACACGCACCGAACAGTTGAGGCAACACACTTAGCATTTAACCCTGAATCACTTCTAATGTCACAGTGTGGTGTCAGCCATGAGAGCATGGGTTCACATGCTCAAGGAAGGCTTTCACCTCATATTGTTTCAGGGACATTTAAAGAGCCAAAACAGACTGAATGAAGTTTGAACTAAAGAGAATATTTGACAAAAATAAATTAACATGCAAATATATTATATAAGTCTTAGAAATGTGGACTAACATTACACGTTATCCTAGAGGAGGTGCCTTGTGTCTATAAGCAGTAAATCCTCTCACCTGCAGCATGAGGATGTGTTTGTGTGTTGACTTCAGCCTTGCTATGTGCTTCCTGAGGGCTACTGGATGCCTGAGGCATTCTCTCCTTCAGCTCACTAACTTACCTCAGCTTTCACATTTTACCTACAAGAAACACAAAGCTACAGTTAGCTTCACACACCTACTGAGAAACACGTTTATCTACTGCTCGAATTCCAGCTAACATTTTAGCTATGTGTAGCTGTCAGACGTGTAGCTACAAACAATTAACCAACTAACCTGGACATTACATTGGTTGCTAATATAAACACGTGACCTGCTCAGCTTCTTAAACATCACGTTTGTAAACCAAACCGTATCAGGGAACACTTCAAAGCCCTACGTGTGTAGAAGCAGGAAAACATAGAAACAATACGGCCCTGTCCCAAATAGCACCCTCCATCCTCTACATACATACTTGGATTTGTGGATTTCCACACCGTAGTAGAAAAACCTATATCGAATAGTGTCTCTCTCTGTAGTCTGGTCTGTTTGGGACAGAGCCCGCACGAGCCGCGGTGGCCCAATGAGAGCGCAGCTGTTGCTCATGACAAGCGGAAGTTGGAAAATGATTGGATATGTGCTTGGAGTCACCAAAGTAGGCGGGTCTTATATTAACATCCTTACATCCGTACACTACGTATTATACGGTACTAGCGTAAGCGACAGGTAGAGTTTGTATAAATAGTTAAAAGATTAAAGTTAAAATAAAATGATCGGCTTTAATGTAAACAGTGATATTATTATTTCAGGTTGAAGCCCTCGCACACGTCTGCCTGTCTGTGTGGCTGAACAAAAGTAGAAGTAGAGATTCCCTAGGGCAAATATTACTCAACAAGTGGAAGTCCTCCATTTATTAGTGTACTTAAGTAAAATCACGGATGTTCTCGCCTTCAAGCACCTTTTGTGTGTGCAAGCATCTGATTTCAAACAACTGTTAGGTCACACAATAAGTGTAGTTCCATCCATCCATCTAGGAACCTCTGACGTCCACCATGGAGGCCAATTGTGATTACCATTATGTTTATTCCTATTACCATATTTATTCGTAGGACCTCTAGTCAACATTCATACGTTCATTCACACACTACAATTTGGAATGTGTGAAGAAACCCATCAAGCAAGGGGAGAACATGCAAACCCCACTCATACAGACACATGGTGGGAACTGAACCCAGACCCTAGAGGTGCAAGGCCACAGTGTCAACCACTACACCACTGGGCAGATATTTGCTCTACTTTGGAGTGGAGGAAAAGTTCTCACATGTTCTCAGTCACCTCCCACCTGTGTATAATTGTGTTTGGTACTGTGCAAAAGTCTTAGGAACATTGTGTGTTTGTCTGAAAAGTGGTCTTTGCTATGCTTTTTTTTATATCATAAATGTAGTAAAGTATGAGTACCTATTTCACATATCTCTACTGTACTTGAGTAGTTTTAGAGAATCCCTTTTACTTTTCATCCACTGTAAAGTACAGCAAATATCTGTACAAACTTGGGCACGAACACACAAAAAAATAACTGCCATAAGCAAAGATGGCTTTGAATGCATTACTACATAAAATAATTGTTTTGCATGAAAACTCTTTTCACAAAAACAATAAGCAGTAATAGATTTGTGCAGTTTTATAAGTAATATAGATGGTAGGTTTTACTAGAATGCTGGAGAATATGGCAGAGTTCTACTTGTCACACTTTCAATTTTCATGCAAAACCCATTAGGTTAAAACCGTTTTGTAATATGTTCAAGCAAATATTCTTCTGCAACATTATAAACATTATTAATTTTTAAGTTATGTCTAGAAATATTTAATGGTTTTGTACATGATGCAGACATCATAAAGATGAGAAAAATTTTACTAAAGATAATATGGTGCTTAAGACGTTTGCACAGTACTGTTGGAAGTACACAGTTTTATTTAGTGTCCTTGAATGCTATAGCATTATAATTTACCATCCTTGGAAAGGGCTCCAAAAGTTTCCAGCATCACTTTGCACAAAGCAAGGACCGGGAAGAACACGCTTGATAGAGTGGATGAGGATGTCTGCACAGAGTCCATGACCTCACTTTCCGCTGTAAAGCTGACTACATACCAGTTCCTGCCCTCGCCAATTATCTTGTGTCTGAATGAGCCAATCCCCAGTCGTGTTTTAAAATTTACTGGAAATCGTTCTCAGATAAGCAGAGGTTATCATAAAAGTACAGAGAACTAAATCTGAAATGGGATGATTAAATATGGATATGATGATCAGAAGTCCAAATGTTTGGGCCAAAAAATTATGAATAAACACTTTTTAAAAAATGTATGCCTTTTATATCAGTCACATGATAGGCATCAACGATGGTGTGATTACGGACATCTTTAGAGGAAACAATGTACTACACATTGCTGCCATAATTCAATTAGAGTTTTTAAAAAGGGGCATAGATTTAGGACCCCTCTCTATATAAATTGCATAATTACAGAAATTAGACATATTAGAAATTCAGTCCAAACCTTAGAATACATTCTCTACCTAAATGTACCATGAAAAATGGTGTTTTCAGATTCTTTTCTTTATTTCAAAGCAGTATTTATAAAACAAATGGTTAAATATTAAACAGAAATGTCAAATTTACAACACCACAAAAATAAAATCAATATTTTACAATCACATATGAGAAACAAACACCCTGAAGTGAAAAGCCTGCTCATATGGAGAACAACTTATAATCAGTGTAATCTTTAACTAACATCACATAGCTTCTGAATTCACCAGGACAAAATGGAGATGTGTTTTATAAAAAATAAAAAAAAGGCCAAAAGAGAGAGAACAGTAACAATAAAATCACGCAAGGATCAGTGCTTTAACAGTTGTCTCACATTAGCGCATCAGGGAGAGCAGCTAAGACATCTCAGCTTCATCCATTTTCATCATCTTGTGAGGGGTTCCAGAGTCCTGCAACAAGTCAACATGGACATGAACAACTGCATAAACAAAAGACATTTAATTATCTACTATATACAACTAAACCACAATCAGATATCTTCCATGGGCTCAGTTTCACACATACCTCAGGGAATGATGAAGAACTGCTAGATTTTGACCCTGAAGCTTCTGGTTCAGGATCCACTGAGCACTCCACATCTAGCTCAAAGTCCATGACCTCACCCAGATCTCTGAACAAGTCGAACAAAAGAAAGTTCAATTCAGTACACAAAGTATGGGGGTAAAATAACTAATCTTATATTATTAAAAATATTAAAAGACCAAAATCTAAAAATATACATTGTTAAATATTAGACATTTTAAACATTAAGCATTACTTTCTAAGATTATACTCCATTTTACTTTTTCTGCATCATGTTTATGAATTTGTTTTTATTTAAAAAAAGGAGATGAATGAGCCATTACAAAAAGTCATCTTACAACCTAATGGCTGGATACAGACCGAGTGGGAAGAAATAAAAATCAGTTTTGCATGCACAAGTTTGCATGTAAAAAGTATTTATAAAATCCACAAACAAGTGGAAGTGTGGTTCAATCACAAATGTAAATGAAGCGCTCAACAAATAAAACATAGCTAATTCTCCTAACAAATGTGAATGTCCGAGTGCTACAAGCTCATCTGTGATACATCTTGTTTTAGTAGCAGGTCTCTTTTTTTTATTATTATTATTACTTTTGGCACTTTACAGCTACTAATTTGAAAAGTTAAACAAACTAACACAGAAAACAAAAAATATATACGTACACAGCTTGCAGATCGCTGTCTTCGTCAGCAGGGGGGTCCCAGGCATGAAGTTTGACTTTCCACAGTTTTATCTGCTGATCCCATGAACGGCGACTGTATTTCTTAAATTTGTTGGGAGTACGTGGATGAACCCCAGGTTTTCTCAAGTGCCTGGAATTAGAAGTGAGTGAGTAATAGATACTGGTATTTTATCTCTTGCACATTCCTCACTCCCAGTTTTTCCCAAGGTGAAATAGGAGCACACACTATATTCAACTCACTTTGGTACTTCTTTAATGTATCGGTCATAGGCGATTGTGTTCTTCCCATAGTTAATCTGCTTTTGTCTCCTCATTAGGACAGTCTCATCAGTCTCAATGTCTCCAGGTAAGGGGGAATCTCTGGATTCTCGTGAGTCTGAACTGTAGGAACAAACATCCGTTGTTATTCATGATTAATGTAAAAACACAAATATAATGAAATGAAGCTGTAAATAACAAACCTGCCAGATGACATTTTTCTTTCTCTTTGAACACAATCTACAGTTAGTATCCGCCGTCTGTAACTAAAGAAATAATGAATTTTAGTACCTTAAACGACCTGTTAATAAAGCGACCTGCATTGAGGAAAATTATTAAATACAAGCAACTGACCGCTCCATGTCCCGCCGAACGTTGGTGCGCATTTCATCATTCTCCACCTCCTCTGCCCAGTCTCTTACTCTCGACACAGGTTTTTCACTCTCAGGAGTTGTGAAACTAGACAAAAACAACAACTTTTTGTTTCAAACAACGTTTTGTCTAAAAGTGAAGATTTGGAAGAAAATAAAAATAAACTCCACAATCAGTGCATACATGGAAACATTCCAGGTCAGAATTTTCTTTTGTATTTACTACACCACACCCAAAAAGTGCTTAAAGCAATAGCAAAAAAAATTAAAACATACAAATCAAGTGTGAGTGTTACTTAAAAGTAAGCAGCTCCTCCATTTTTTACAAGCTAAACAGGACTTTCTATAAAATCACTTTCATTAAATTAGGGGTCAGACCAAGCAGATCAGAAAGTTCTAAATGCCTTATGCATCATGATAAGAGGCAATACATAAATATCACAAATGCTGCCAGCTCAGCAGTAGTCCTCATAGCTATAAAATGTTATTAAACATGTTATAATGTACACAATTTGCTAGTCGAATGTGCTCGTGACCCCATCTCGCCAAGAAACATGCCAAAAAAAAAATAAATAAATAAATAAACACTTTACCATTCTGGTCTGTTTGATCCTCTTCTCTCTAAAGTGTTGGTCTCAGACTCATCACGTGATCTTACGTTTCCATCAGCATCCCGTTTCCTGCTATGGGACCACCTTGGTCCTTTGTTCCTATCAAAAAAGTTGGATTTAATAATAGTTAGTGTCATTCTTAAAGAGCTTAGGGTCGGTTGAACCATGGAGAGGACTCTAGAGGTTCTCAATTTTCAGATGGTATTTAAATGCAAACCTCTTAATATTAAGCTGGAATAAACCTCTACAGACCAATACCAGTGCTATTATCTCTTGCTGGAAAATTCTGAAATAAGATTTGCAGATTTTTTTTTTTTTACCCCTACGTTTTTGTGAAATTAACAATTTGCAGCATGCATTGGTTTCTTCCATTTTCTGAGGTTAACCCACAAGAATGTACAGTATATGCCAATATTCCTCTATGAAATGTACTGATGATTTTAGCTCTTGGGGTGTGTGTGGGTTGCTAGTGTGTCTGTACAGGGAGCACATGATCGGACAGGTTCTAGTACCTGGATGTTGGGCATGTGCAAACAAATGCTGTTTTAGAACCAGGATCTATTCGATCATAGCCTTTTTCCCCCTTGGAGCTTTCCCTGCTTGTATCAAAGAAAAGATGAGCCTGAGCCACAACCACCCAGCCCATACACACAAAAGAATAAATTAACCTTTTAAAATAGTTGTTTCCTCTGTGTGTTTCTTAAATGCCATTAATGTAATGAGTAAGGAAGATCTTTAATGATGCATCATAATTAAACTTACACAGTAATTTAACATGAGTGAATCTAATTCAGGTAACCTCACAGCCTCAGAGAACAAAAAGGCTCGGGCACCCTATGTGGTCTCTGGCGCCCCCTTGAGGAGTTGTAGACATAAGGTTGGTAACTATGGTAATTAGATTGAACCTATTCTAAACTGATCATTATTTCCAAAACAGGGCTAAGGAAACAAGCTACATACAAAAGCAAGGGTTTGTCTAGGTTTCGACCCTTTCTTTGATTTACTCATTTATTTTTGGCACATTTGTTGATTTCAGTTTTTATCGTTTAGTTTCTTGATTCCTTTAAAGCACATAAGTTCCAAACATGTACAGGAGGACCCAGGGTCAAGGAGGCTCTTAAGAAAAGCACTTCACTGTTTTAGCGCCATTTTGAAGCCATAAAACGTCACAAAGAGCTTTTAATTTATCATACAGCAGTGTTTTTAGAAACAAAAACCTGGATAAATGTCAGCTTATACATGAACGGTTTATTTAACTGGTGTAACTTTATTTCTGTGTTGGTGAATTATTTTTGTCAATAGTATGAACTACGTACATAAAACACTGCATATTTCTCCTTTTTAAACGAACTTAAATGACTTGTGACGAAAAATTATGACAGTAAATACAGCTAAATGTTAACTTACAATACTACAATCCAGGCCATGTCTGTGGTTTAGCTGGCGCTATGGTCAAATTAACTGCAACTTGAAAATGTCTTTAAAAACAAACTGATTTAAAAGTCTCCTTCAGTAAATGAAACCCACGTTTACACGAAGACTTGTAAACTACAATAATGTAATTAGCCGGCTAACAGCTACTAGCCTTCCGCTTAAAAAAAAAATCCCGCGGTTTTGCAGAAGCTCGCGCGAATCACGAGCTGACTTGAAGTGCGCGCGCCTATGAACATTTTCTCAAAAATATACACAAATCACCCAAATTTTACACATTACTTTACACCAACGTGAACTATCCAGGGGTTAACATAGTTTACCTGTTTTCCTCAGCCCTGCAGTCGTCGACGCCGCGGTGTTTATGGCGATAAGACATGGCTCGTGAAGGTGAGAGTTGCGTCGAGATGAACAGCTGCTGAGAGTTTGACAAAGCGCGCGCTAGTCGCTCCGTAGTCGCCGTCAACAATCAGATCACATGACACCCAGCAGCATTATGGGTAAGGTGGGAGTGCGGGGCTGCGTCCAGTTCCACAGTGTGCTCCCTACTTCCCTGGTAACATAAGCACCTCGGCAGACAATATCAGTGGTTAATTTTAAACATTTTTAGCTCTTTAAATATAATAGAAATCATCTTTTTTTATTTGGTAGACAAATAAACAAGACAAAAGACTGTCTTCCGTTATTATTTAATTGCATATTTTTGTTAAGCTTACATTGTATATCTTCTATTTAACTGTGGATAGGTGTTTGTCTATTTCAATATTTTACACCTAAATCTTGTACTTTATATTGTATACTTTTAATATTGTAATTGTATTTAAAAAACAAAAACATAAGTGCATTTTCTTTGTTGCATCTATGACCATACATAATAAGAATGAAACAAATATTACTTTTCACAAAGTGTGCTGCTTCAGTGATTTTAGATCTTTTTGTCAGATGTTACTATAGTATGCTAAAGTATAATTACAAGCATTTCAGTGTCAAAAGCATTTATTGACGATTTCAATACGTTTATGAAAAGAGTCAATATTTGCAGTGTTGACACAACTTTTGCAATTCCCCTTGGCATGCTGAAAATCAACTTCTGGGCAACATCCCGACTGATATCAGATCATTCTTGCATAATCAATGCTTGGAATTTGTCAGAATTTGTGTTTTTTTTTTTTTTTTGTCCACCCAACTTCTGAGTATTCACTACTAGTTCTCAATGGGATAAAGGTCTGAGGAGTTTTCTGATCCAAATTTTGATGTTTTGTTGCTTGAACCACTTAGTTATCACTTTTGCCTTGTGGCAAGGTTCATCATGATGGAAAAAGTATTGTTTGTCACCAAACGTGGATCTGACCTGTTTGTCTGGTGCATCCCATAGGTGCTTGATTTGATTGCAATCTGGAGATTTTGAGGCTGAGTCTTGAGCTTTTTTGCCTGCCAGGAGCCTTGTGTAGCAGGCTATAGTACATTGGGTGGTCTGAGGTCTTTCTCTCTTGGCCAGCACAGATGTTTTTGTTTAATTGGCTCTTATGTGGAATCGGACTGGGTGGGGGGTGGTGGGGTCATTAGGTGCCCATGATCTTGTCACCACAAGAAGCATTGTACTATGAGGTTAAACCAGTGATTAATAGACCATCCTTTGGTTTACTCAAACTGATAATCAATTATGGAATGATTACAGAATAAATTAATCCCATCACAATTCATATTATACCGGATAAAATGGGAGGGTTGCGTCAGGAAGGGCATCCGGCATAAAACCTGTGCCAAGTTGTTGTGCGGACTGGATA
>JAOTQY010000050.1:945603-966834 GCA_026413445.1 Dolichallabes microphthalmus
AAGTTGTTGTGCGGACTGGATATTCCGCTGTGGCGACCCCTTGCCGGGAGCAGCCGAAAGATCAACAACAACAAAATAAAGCAGTATTATTACATGGTGAAAGAGTAACACATTTTCGAACCAGTACAATTAGAGTAAAAAGATATTTGAAATAGCAAGACAGATGTGGGACTGAGTAACAATTTAGTAAAAACGTTTAATAACTGAACAACCATGGTGATATCCGAATGCATCATATCTGGATTTTTTTTTTTTTTTTTTTTTAGACAATACAAAAAGAATACAGAACATATTAAACACATTTAAGAAATAACAACAGCATTTAATTTATTATTTATTTATTTATTTATTTATTGAGACATTATCATATCCGGAGGTAGGCGCTGTTGTTGAGCGGTAGTGAGGTTTCTATCCCAGCATGCATTGCGCTTCGTCGCTGGTGTATAAATCCTGTTGCGCGAGAGTTTCCGCTCTTTCCGGTTGGTCATGGCGTTGTTGCATGTCGGTCCTCTGCGCGAGCGCACTGCTCTTACTCGTGTGAAGACTTGTTCCTGAGGAGGACTATGGTGAGGTTATTAGTTTATTATCACGATTATTTACTTTTAGCATCTTAGCAAGGCTGAGGTAAAATAAGGCGCGTTAAAATCGCGGGTCAATGCGGTTGTTAAGTGAGGGTTTTTTTGTTCGTTTTATTATTACTTTTTAGTGAGTAGTTAATTGTATACTGGCGGTTGAAAATGTCCGTGTGTGGGTGTAAAACGGTAAGTTAGTGCTGAGTGAGTTTGAGGCGGGGTTCTGCTCGACCACGTGGTCGTGTCTGTGCAAGTCGTTGTCCTGATGCAGAGCCCATGTTCCATACACACTTATTTTACCACAGAGTTGTAGAGATTAATGTTTTGTCCTTGAGTTAAAAAGTGTGTATAGTAAAAGCAGTTACTTTACCAGTAAAAACTGGGTGAAAAAATCTGGGTGCTGTGCTTGGTCACGAACATGTCTGACCCACAGTTTAAAAGAGACTTGAGTGAACACTTTTTAAAGGTCTGATAACTGAGGAGAGGCACATGTATAATTGGTGGTGATGCCACCTACAGAAGTCCAACATGATGTGCAGAAGTGTGGAAAGAGAGCTTCATGTAGAGATGTGGTGTGTGCAGTGCTGGATAAAAGTAGATGAGTTCAGGGAAGGGAGCATTAGACATTATTAGGAAGGCTGGTAATAAGAGAAGGGAGAATGTGACCTGTGGTTGGCGGTAATGTAGCCTATTGGCCCTTAAACAAACATGTTATCAATTCTGCAACAAAAAGAGATATAAAGCGGCTCCGAACACCCCTGAAATTTACCCTGGACAAGCGATCATGATTGTTGCACACTTTGCATTGTATTTCTTAAGTTTTCTTGTGGTGTGACTCATCATGCACATTTAAAGCAGGAATGTTGTGTGTTTATACAGTCCCAAAAGTATTTTGTGTTGCTGTCCAAAAAAAGCCACGAGATAAGCTGATTTATTGTGTTTTTAATAATTGCTTCAAAGTAAACAGCAACATGGTTTCTGTTCTCAGATGGCTCTTTTGTGCACTACCTCTCCAGGCTTATGTCTGTGACTCTGGATCACCTGTACCAATGCACCCCAGGTAAACGGAGTAAATTTCCTCTAGTGTTGAATACGCCTCTTATCCAGCGGCAGTCAGCTGTGCAGGCCTATACCGTGCCTGAGCTAGTGTTACTCTGCTGGAAAAGAAAGGCACTGCTGTTTAGGCTGTAAACAGGGCTTGCTGTTTTGGCAGTCTTGTAGCATGGCCGTGGTAGTGTCTTGCCTTCCTGAGAGTGGGCTGGTCACTGAACCCATGTGGGCAGCCCTAGTCTGTGGGCAAACATCTAATATACAAATGCATGTTTTGTTTTTTGGAAATGAAAGGTCATCTTAGAATCTCTTAACATCTGTAGGAGAAGAGACAACGAAGATGTTCAATCTGGTCCTGCAAAGCTGAAAGACACCCCTCCCCCCTCCATGGAGTATGGTAAGTGCCGTGTTCTTGATGCAACACTGCATAAACTATGCTGTGACGAATCAAACTTCAACACATCATTCTTACTGTGAAGTGAAGAAACTATAATGCTGAGCATAATTCATACTTTTGACACCTACTGGCTGTTTGTTGTTTCATCTAACTTTTCTTTTCCTTCAAAGGTGTTGTGCAGTAGCTGTAAAAGTAACAAGGTAAGGCAGTTCTTTATTTTCACTTGAAGCTCTCAACCCCAAGTTGATACCATCATGACAAACTGTGTGTTTTCGTGATGTTTTTTTACCTTGGGACAGTATATGCAGGACCGGCACTGGTTTTAATTGTGTACAGTCTAAAAGAACCTGACAAGAAGGCCTGCTACAGCTGTATAATTGTTTTAAACTTTCGGTGATGTAAAAGTATCGTGTATTCACCTGGACACCCATGACATGGTTATCTTTTAGGTTGACCTTTGGGATGACTGCCTTTCCACAACGAAGACTGATCATGTTGTGAAAGATCAAGGAAGAGCAACTTGATTTCTGCATTTGCAAGAAGTGTTGGCTCCCTGTAATTCAGGCCCTCGGGATAACGTTTAGATGCAGGAGTTCCTTTTTATTTATTTTGTGTGTAAAGACTTTTAAACTGAAATAAACTCAGACATTGAATCTTTACCTTATTCATTTGTTTTGCATTACCTTGGGTTTAACTGGAGCACTTTGCAAATCCTGGTCCTGTGTTCTCCCTATCCTTTAGATTTTGCAGTAGGGTGTTGTATAGTTCCTGTACAATGTGATGCACATGTGTAGATTAGCTTAAATTGCTTCCAGTACAGCTGTGTTTCTCTTGAATAGTGCAACTTTAGACAATTAAATGATTGGGATGATAAAGGATTTGTTTAATTTGGGAGCGAAGTTTAGTGTACAGAATTACCTGATGCTAGTCTGTAAGTAAATGTACTTAAACATTAGTAGAACTCATTCTCTGATTATATATTTGTAAATGATTATGGAGGTCATATCAGACAGGCCAAGTGTGTAGGTCATTATTAAAAGCCCTCATTGACCAGCCCGCTCATGTAGAGAAAGGGGGGGTTGTACAGGACTGGTGTGACATTTCAACATGGTAAAATTAATAGAAATATTAAATCCAAATTGTTTTAAAGGGCATGTGTAGTAGATCATGGGTAATGCCAGCCCATTCTACTGGCAACCACGTATATATTGCTGAACTCTGGTAACCCTCCTGCTGTGGTCCCAGGAAAAATTACTTGCCTTTAAACAACATACAGTAAAAACATTTAAGTTGGAGTAGGCATGTATACAGTCTAAAGTGCTGACATTTGTTAACTAGTGATTAGAAGAGAGCTTGTGATCCTTCATCCTGTTAGCCGGTTTTGAGTATTTGTTCGATGCATTTTAATCTGCCCAATTCCAAACCTGCATATTTGAATTCCAGTTTTGTCTTTTATACCAAAATAACTTCTGTCCCTTATTGCAACTCTGACTATAAAAGTTAGTTTCTCCTTTTCTGTTTTGATCGAACTTGACATTTTAAACAGCACCCTAATAGGATCAAGAAATGTAGGACAACTTGGGTTTTCAAACAATGTTTGATCAGATTTTCAGCTTTCATCTGCTGTGGTAAATAACCAGGAACACAGCAGCTTTTGGTTTGAGAACCCAATTTTTGTTTGAGGAAAAGTGTAGGAACAAGTAATATGGAGGACCTAATTCAATGCTTTTGTTGGCAATTTAGGTTAATCTAAGTTCAGTTAGATTGGGTGACATTGTTTTCTATAGGCTGTACAATTCATACTGTTATGCTATGCCACTACCTCCATTATACTTGAAGTTTTTGGATCATGAGCAGATCCTTTCCCTCATCTTGGTAGAGATAATCATCAAAGAACTTGTTGCTCACTTTTGTGTGTCTTGTGGTATGGCATTAATATTTCTGCTCTCTCTGGTGATTTACCACCAAATGGTGTAGTAGTGGCTTGATTTTCTCATGGACAACTCTTAACACAGGAGAAGACCCAAGAGAAATCCAGTCTCTTCATAGGAGAAAACCCAGGGCTCAAACAAACAGTAGACATTCAGTCACAATCAATCTAACTGCACATACAAAGAGCTGAAGGCCACCAACCCGGCCTCCAAACTCCCCTGATCCCAATCTAATCAAGCTCCCATGGGGTGTGCCAGACAAATAAGTCCGATCCATGAAGACCCCACCCTAACCCACAGAAGCAAAACATATCCACTGCCAGGACTTGTTCTTGTGTATGAGATTTCCAGCAATAAACAAAGTTCTTTCCATTTGTTACCGAAATTGGATCAGATTCATTTTTTTTTAGACTTTTAAGATCTTTTCATAAATATAAATAGTATTGTATTCTGTGTCTATTTTGCCTCTGTGTAAGACTTTTATCCCTTTCAGTGACATCAGATCTGTGATAGTGTGATTCTGTAACTGTACACTAGATGGCACTAGAAACCTGACTGACTGTGAGTAAAATGAGCAACTCTGTATCTTGCATTGACAAGCCAGTTTTGCTTATTAAAGGTTACATTATGGCATCATACAAGAATGCATAATAATGTGGATTCTCATCATGAAACTGTTTCTGTAATTGAATTAATAACAGAATTTTCCACATGTCATTAAATGCAAAACAGTTTAAGAATTTGTTCAGCTGCCTTTAGAGACACTATGGAGGCCAATCCAAGTGGAAATGATTCCTCATGCTCCCAGAACCACCCTTTCACAATTTGAGCTCTGGAATATGCCCGTGCCATCAGGGAATAAAAAATGCATTGATGTGATAACCTGGTAATTCAGTACATTCAGGTCATAGAACTGACCAAATAAAGCAACCCCAGATTATAACACTGCCTCCAAAGGCCTGTACAGTGGGCGCTATGCATGATGGGTGCATCGCCTCAATTCTTACCCTGATGAGCCCATCACTCTGGGACAGGGTGATCTCCAGTCATTAATTTGTCCAAACCACTTTCTTCCAAATAGTTAAAACTGTTCTATTTTTCCTAAATCAATTCCAGTTTGTTGGGCCAATAATTTGCCTAGATAAAAAAAGATAAAACAGTGTATCTTAAGGCAAAACAAACTAAAACCATGATTATATTTATTTAACATTAAAAACCTGATGAGATTTGGTCATTGTTTGCTGTTATAATGACATCACAAAATGTCTAAATCTTGTGAAAAATCATAAACTATCACTATAGTTATTTGTAAAATGTTTTTTTCCTAAAAACTATACATACCAAGTGATTATTTCTAAAAAGTCATAACATTTCAGTAATTCCAAGGCTTTATTAAAATAACCGCATCCCCTAAATTCTTAACCTAATTTACTCATCACAATTCATCTCTGTTCACGAACCAGTCTTTAACTTTCTATCAATTCAGAAATGTTTCCTATCCCATCATTCACCTCCTCATCCTTTCAGTCTCTGATGTCAATACATTCTGGCCAATCAAGCCTGTGAAGTCATCCTGACTGATGATCAGGCTTTTACACACGAAGAGACACCAAGTTTTATTGCTTTTCCCCAGAGAGCTGGCGTCATTCTGTCTCATCACAGGAACTTTCCCACCGAGACCCCCAGACGGATGCTTGTCCCCCACATTTGGTGGGGTGGAATTCTCCAGAATAGTCCCAGCATCTCCATGGCAACGTTCAAAAGCTCGGGGGTGAGGGTGTCAAGAGATGGAGAAGGAGAGCTAAAAGAGCCACTGAGCTGAAGGGCAGGGCACAAAGGCAGATTAAAAGCAGAATAGGAAGCATTTAGACCTTGAAAATGAATTAGCCTGCATCATTTATCTCCGCTCGGACTAGATGCAACATCTGATGAAAATGATTTCATGAACATCTTGTGGATCATGTGGAATTAGTAACTCCACAAGCCTTCTGATATAAGCTGATAAGCTCTGAATACGATCGGATACTAGGCTTTTTCTAATATTTAAAGCTCAACATTCCAGCTGACTATCAAACATCAGGCTTGTTTTCACATAAAAGATTTGTCCTGTTTTGGTCAATGATTTTGAATTTTGAAGCATTTAAATACAGCAAGAGATAAGCTCGAACAATTTAAGGCGCCATCAACCCAAGATCAACATTGAGTAATGATGCGCAGCTCCAGGGTCCCTCCTGTGTGTGGAGCTGTGCATGGTCTTCCCATGT
Organism: Dolichallabes microphthalmus; assembly: GCA_026413445.1. NCBI lineage: Eukaryota > Metazoa > Chordata > Actinopteri > Siluriformes > Clariidae > Dolichallabes > Dolichallabes microphthalmus. Next base: position 951,818 of record JAOTQY010000050.1, read on the forward strand.
CCACATGGGTTTCTGTTCACCTGCCAAAAACATGCCAGTAGGAGGAACAAATTGTCCAAATTGCAACCAAATATGAACAAGTGTGAACACGTGCACATGCTGCCATGAGACAGTCCGGAATCACATCCGGTGTTCCCAAGATCCACCAAGACACACGCCGGAATAAATGTCAATTTCATCTTTATTTCATATTTACAAATACAAATATTACAATAGATAGTCTTTAACAGAAAAACAAACTTCATTATTAATCTCTCAGGTCTCTTAAAGTGCATCAGGTTGAGGAAATAGTATAAAGGGTTATACCAATATAAACAGCATTTCTCACACACCTCTGTCCAACAGAGACAGTACATCATGTAAGGCTTTACCTTTTGTGTAGCTTTGGGACTGAATTAAGATCTACAAACAGCCTATGTAAAGATTTACATCTTCCTTAGGCATGACTTTGTACCTAATTTAAACTAAACTTGCTCTGAGCTAGGGGTTAGGACCACTTGGCAGAATGTGGAATCGACCCATAAACTAGTATAAAAAAATAATTATCCTATTTAGGTCCTTACACCACAGTGCCATGTCTCATTCTACCTGTTCGGCATCAACACTTAATGCCACGTGATGCACTGAAAACTAAGGCAAAAAACATTATGGCGTTCATAACGAAGAATAACAAACATCCTCTGATCCAAAATAATAGCCCTTACGATAAAGTCCTAGCAGTAATTCCTTTTTTATTTCTTTCCAGAGGCACTCTGTAGCCTGCACAGAGCATGCTAGTGTTCAGAGGTAGTGAGCAAAGCTAACTGCAGTTCTGCATCAAGCTCTGCAAATAGTTTCACCATCTTTAACAGTCACCCTGCTGAAAAGTGAGGACAAATCACACAGAGACACCTGATTCAGTGGAAGACTTTGAGAGGAGTGGCTATCCTACTAAGGATCCTTTTCCATGCCCTAGTCTCAGGCCCTACCAAGCAAACTGAATGAATGGTTCCTTTATTGAATGGCATTTTGGACAGACAGGGCTAGGAGACAGGACTGAATTGACGGTTGGGGGGGGGGGGGCATTGGAGTCACTTCAGTCCAACAAAAGAACACAGGTTTATTCAGTTCCTCTTGCTTTTAGTACAAATACCTGTATACAGAATGACCCTAAAGTCACCTTAAAGACACAAACAGACACAGACACAGCAGTCAGTCAGTAAAAAAAAAAAAAAAGAAAAGATTAACATTGGGAGGTCAAACATCATCTCCACATGGGCTGGGTGGCAGGTCGTGGAATTTTAGGGCCAGGAGACCGTGCGCCTGGTGTTGTCTTAGAGGACACAGTGTCTGCATTCTTGGCTGATTTGGCTTTGGCTGCATTGATGACTGCAGTCCGGACAGCCTTTTTGTTAATAGCTGCAGTTGGACTATGGATGGTGCGGGTCTGACTTGGGCTCTGGGATTCTGACTGGGGCGCAACCCGCTTAGAAACGCGCAAGGGTGAACCCCTTACTAACTGCTGATTGTGCTGACTGGGAAGTGTCTTCTTGTTCTCTGTGCTGGGTTTTTCAGCAACTGGGCAGGTCTGCCTTCCCAGTGCATCAGACTGGGCACTTGTTTTATCCCTAGTGCTGATGCTGCGCTTCAACTCAACCTGGACGTTGCTGGGTCGCGTGACCGGCGACGAGCGCAAGGAGACGGAGCGTGTTGGGGTTAAACGCGATCCACGAGGTGTTGCTGGTCCCTCAGCTGAACTTGGCTCTGGCTTGGGACGTGCTTTTGGAATGCCGGAGCTGTTACAAGACCCGGATTGTGAGGCCAGTCCCCTTTTCGAGGGACTTTTGTTAGGTGTTTTAGAAGCATGCAAGTCCTCCTTAGATTGGGGCAGGTTTGCACCATCTCTTTCTTCAGCCTCAAGCTCTTTTTTCCATTTTGAGCAGTGGCTCGGTGCTGTCCGCTGTCCAGTGGGTGAAAGAGCTTCATATGAGCGCAGACCCTTGACTAGAGTATGGCATTCCAAGGTCTCACCCACCCGTGGGTAGAGTCGCTCTTTCTCTGGGCTGATTGGCCCAGCTTCCTGTGCCAGTTGAGGTGAGATTTCTAAATGACAGGATCCCGGTGAGATCTTGGCATTAGACTGAATGGCCACTCTGTCAAATGGCAGTTCATGTGTGCTAGCTTTAATACAGTTAGTGTCTGCTACTGTGTCCGTCTCTACATGCTTTACCCTTTCAGGAGCTTTGTTAACCTGTGTTTCAACTTTCATTGCCTTGTTAGAGTCTAGTCCCGTGACTGGTGACGTGTCCATTCCCTGCTCTCGCGTTGTAACAACAGGAAGTGGCATAGCTGCCGTATTTCCATCAACGTCTGTTTTCAACACACATTCCTCTAGCATAGAGTCCATTTTAATTCCATTTAAATTACTTGTGGTATTAATACATTCCTTCAGCGAATGACTTCTAAGCGGAGAATTTGTTCTGTTATCCTCTGAAACGAGGACCTGTTGGAGGTCTTTGCTCTGAAGAGAACTGGGGTCTGAGTTTTTTTCCTGAAAGCTAGGAAAACGTTGTGGCTGTCGGCGAAGGCTGCGGCGGCTCCAGGTGTAGCTCAGGTTTTTCTCAAGTGTGCGCTCCAGGTCGTCAAGTTCAGAGCCGCTACAGACTGCAAGCGAACGCCGCTTCTCCAGGTTCTCCCGCTGCCGCTCTGCACGCCTCTGCTCCTGCAGCTCACGCTCAGCATTCTCCTGAGACACAGTATGAACAACTTAATATTAGTGTGTGTGAAAGAACAATAAAATTTATTTTCTAAATTCATATCTTCAGAACACATCATCTACCAAATATCTCATTGAACAGATGTAAACAGCACCCTCAAACTTCTATAAACTGCTTTAGTCTAAATAGAAAAAAGCAATTATTGAATGAGAAATGTAAATGCAAAATGATCTCCGGTTCACGAGTCCTACCTATTATTTAAAAATAAACAAAAAAAACAACAAAAAAAACCTTTTAAGTCAATTTTTTGACATTAAACAGGCTAATCAGATCTTCCCCTTTTTGTGAACTGAAGAAACACTCTCTGCCATTCTCTGTACACCATTTCTAGAGCTATAGTAAATAAGGCTGGACTACCAGGTAGCTTTAAAGAATGGCTAAAGAAACCATTGGCGGGTCGGAGTTAGAGGCTAACTGCTAAAGGCTAACCTAGAAATATTTAGCCTTTAAAACCGGCGAGGTTAGGCATTGTCTGTTAGTAGCGAATGGCTAACCTAGCCTTCTTCAGCTGACCTCAGGTGAGCACCTTGCTAGACTCAATGCAGTTTGCCACACCAGCCTGAGGGCGATAGGATGATGTTATAGTTATAGCAGTCACCAAGTTATAGCAGAAGCACTGTTTCTCCAGTGCCTTTAACATAATCGAATCTGCACTGCAGAAAAAGAAGCACTAGTAGACGCAGGTCGGCTGCAGAGATGCAGGTCTGAAAAAGTGGTCAGCAGCATAGTGGTCAGAACAGTCCTTTCCTTTTCAAGTTATACACTTTGGACTTTCAGCACAACCTCAATCCCGTCATCTGAAGAAGTTCTCAGGTGACTCTGCAGCTGTGGAGTGTGTCAGTAGTGGCAAGGAAACATAGTACAGAGAACTGATGGACAATTTGATGTAGTGGTGTGAGAGAGACCACCTCATCCTGAATGTGTCCGAGACCAAGGAGATGGTTCTGGACCCAAGGAGGACGAGGAGTACTCCAAATATTTTACTTTCAGGGAGAGGATGTGGAGGTGCTGGAGAGCTACGTACATGTACCTCGCAGTTCACACCTTGACACCTTCAACTGGCTGGACTGGAAATGCAACACGGATGGTGTTTACATCACAGCATCAGAATCAGTGACATTAGCAAAACAAACAAGCTAATCAAAAAGGCTTGCTCAATACTGGGGACTCCCCTGGAGCGCTGGGAGTTTCAACGTTCTCGAACGGATGCATAAAAAAAAAAAAAAGACAACGGATCTTCACTTTTCGGTGATGAAAATAGTTGGACTAATTAATAATAATTCCATTATCTAAAATGAATCAGTTGACACTGTGCATGGAGGGGGGATTTAGTGATGTATGTCAATTCATGTATCGACACTGACTCCAAAATCATATTTAAAAATACATTTTAATGTATACATGTTTCCATTTGAAGTGGTAAAATGTTGATATTCCTGTATAATCCAGCAGGTGGTGTTCTCTCAACTATTCACACTGTGTTAGGAGGAAATTATTTGCCAAGTTTGTTCAGAATTCTACCAAAAGCTGAGAAAAAAAAAAAATATTGAATTGTAATATTTATAAAATCGTGAATCACACAATAAAATACAAGTTGAATTAGCTCGCAAGTATCATGCTATATCAATATATGTGATTACTTTTTATGATGCCATTTTATTTAAACGGAAACAATAACACTTTTACAGATCATATCTTATTTTGATGGACAGCTAATATTATCCTCCTGTTATCCTGCTGACTATAAACACGCAAGATCTGGTAATTATGGACGCTTCTCCAAAAATGGATTGTAAACCAGGCATAATGCATTTGTGTGATGTGTGTGTGTGTGTGTATATATATATTTATTTATTTATTTTATTTATTTACTGACATTATTGAATTAATTGTGGCTGCATGAAACCTCGGGCTCAGATGGTGGACTTACCCGTACAGCTCTTTGGAAGCGATGGCTGAAGCAGTGAAAGATGTGACAGGCTTCCTCCAATTTGAAGGAACTTTCATCTTCACAGAAGAATTCTACCAAGCCCTGGCTGGTCTTGCGCAAGCCTTCCACCTCTTCCTCTGCTTCCTTCAGCCTCACTTTGGCTGTCTGGATAAAGGAAAACAGAGTTGAAGTGGCTACCTGGATACAAGTACACGTTCACATATATATATAGTCACACACACACACACACACACACACAGCACAGCATTCCTATTACACAGTATATTCCTAAAATACAACATTACCTCGAGGAACGGTCTCATCTGCTCTTCCATCTCTGAATCTGTCTGGACATTGATTTGCAGTGTCTCTACTCTACTGTGTAGGCGGGACAGGTCCTCCAGAACAGTCGCTTCTGAGAGCCTAAGACAGAAGTAACATTTTAATTTTAAATCAACCTACTACTATTACTACACCAAGACCGACATCGATACCCAGGTGTCGATTCGATTAAAATTGTGATTCTATAAGTATAACAATTTCATAAATATTCCAATTCAATTACATTTTTCCTCTATTTTATTTTACAATTTTAAATGCAACCCATTCTTTTTAACATTAGTTTTCTCACTTAAAAAAAAAAAAAAAAACAAGGGCAGCACTTAAACACAAGAGAATAACATTCAACCGAGCAGCATGTATGTCTGTCCTTCACCATAATTATTATTTCTAAATAATATAATTACTCAGCAAATAATTTACTCCGACCACACAGGATGAAAATGTGTAAATAGCTCAGAGAGCACCACCTGTAGGATTATAAAGACACAGGGAACTCCTCAAAGTCTCAATTTGACAATGAGCATGCGGATTGAATGGCTGCGAGCCCATGGGGCTTCTAACGCACTCGATGTTTGACTAATTAGCACTCGTGGTGTTTTGAGACTGGCGAAAGTATTTAGTGAGTAGGTCTGAGATTAATTAACTTATTAAAACTAATTAGACTAATTAAGACTTAATGCATGCAATTTTTGATGATGTAATACCATAAAAATGTGTTTCAGTTGCACCACTGAGGCTCATCAGCTGTGTCATGGTTAATTAAACCGAAAACCAGCCGAGTCTAGTCATCTGCCGATCAACCAGTTTATCTTGATTATATATACACTTTTTAAATCAGTATGGAGATGAACGTGAATCACCACACAAAAGGATATGTATTCATGACTGAACTGATTCCTCCAACCCCGCCCCCACCATATTGCCATAGCACTACAGTAATAATACATAACCAGAAGTGTTCAAATATGGTTTACAGGTTTTAATAACTTACCGTGATGCTGCACTGACATGACTTAGCTGGCTGGGAAACGTCAGTAGATCCTCGTCTTTCTTCACAGCCTCCTGAGGCATAAAAACAAATCACAGTGAAATATATACAGATACACTTCAGGGTCTAAATACTCCATCAGTGCTGAGTGCAAAAATCTGAATAGGGGTAAAGAAAATTTAATCATAAAAGGTACATGTTAGGCTTGTAATTCCACGATAGTATCTGTATCTGCTCACATGCATCATCAAGGTAAATGAAAATAATGTTTCTTAAATGACACACTACAGTCTTAATGCCACAAGACAGAATTTCCAGGAAAGATATTTCAAATATAAACAAAACGAGAGAATGAAAAAGGACAGCAGAAAATGGTCTGCAAAAGCTGCAGTACAAAAACTACTTCACACAATTAGCTTCAATGTTAAACACAAATGTAAATGTAAAATGGATTTTACATTTAATTTTGACTCCAATGTAAAATGGGAGTCAAAAATGATCCGCACTCCGTTTATATTAACATTTCTGTTGGCCGCGCGGTCTGATCAACGCTTTCCTTCAAGGCTACTGTCTCCCCAGTCACTGCTGTGAAGGTGTGAACTTGCTACATCATTTCATTTGTAACAGTGGTGCGAGCAAAAATGGATGCCCCACTTGTAATTTCCATAGAGCAGCATGCAGTGATTTATTTATTTTTTTTGTAGTCTGAGGGAAACGTCCTCAATCGCCAACCGAGAAAAACTGATTCTTGCAGTTTTCTGGGACTCTAAACGGCCAGTATGGGAACATTATCAGGAAAAAGGTTCAACAATCAACACTTGCAACAATGCTTATTGAAGAGCTAAAGCCTAAACTTTGGATTAAATGCAGAGGACTGCTACCCAAATGCGTTATGATCTTGCATGATCTGTGACCTTACATGGTCCAGCAGAAACTTCCTATAGTCACCATCTTGTTTCGTCCCGTGAAAGCAGGCCTACTGATGAGGTGAATCTCATTGTTTGTAGCTCAGGCTAAAACAGTCTTAATGAGGGAATAGAAATGTATGTTGACAGATGGACAAAGTGTATTGAAAGGCAAGGACATTACATCGAAAAATAATGTATTTGTCTTAAGGTTAATTAAAATAAATTTACAGCCAGAGTGCAGGTAATCTTATATACACCTTCATAGTTTTCAGCTCAATAAACTACACATTTAAGATGTTTAAGTGGCTACAGAGAGAGTTAAGAAGCTTAATCAAAAAAGCAACACAAAAAAAAATAATAATAATGCACACACTACAAAACACATACATCTTCACCATAATTCTACGGATTCAGCTTTTGCCCGATGTTGCAAAGGTCTAAGTATTTTTGTTTATCAAAGGGGGCCAAAGATTAAAGGAGCAACAGTGGAGTGTTTTAAGTCCGAGTGCTGTTAGCGAACATTACACTCATTCACTTTTCGGAAATGACTCTGATCTGATACCTGCCTAATCTCACGTTTCAAGTCTGTCTCCATCAGCCCCGATTCTGGATCTCAGGATCAGAACAATGCATCTCTACTTCTGAAATGTTTCAAGGACCCATCACGAACTAAGACGCAAGACTGGAAGTGTTTTTACATTCTTTTGTGTTGCCTAGCTGAACGCCGACAATGGCGCACTATTCACACGACTATCTCTGTTCCTACATCACCTCTGTAACACAAACCTGTCAACCTCATTATGAAACAAAGAGTTTTACAGAGAAACACAATGAAATCATGCTATACAGTTTCGATTGCAAATCAGTGTCCCAGAGCTGAGTGCGGACAATGCTTACAGTGATGTAATGCCTTTTTCGCTAACGAGGCCCTGCCGCTGGAATCAGAGCTGCGTCAGAGTAGACGTGTGCACACTACCGATGTACAAAGGTCCATTTCCTTAGGGAATTCCACTCATCTCTCCCCCCACATAGGATTCCAATTCTGACGCACATTTTGGAGTAACAGCAAACAATTCATTCACAAATATAGCCAAAGTTTCACCAGTATGAGATTCAAACTATAACATGCTTCAAAGTGGGAGTGTATGAAAAACATTTACCTAGTACATCGATCATGATTTTACACACACGATAAGAAATACAAGAGTTTTTATCCTTATAAAATAAGTTTTTGCAATTTGGTAGCAGCTGCTAATTAGTTGATTATAACTGTCAATACAATGAACAAATTTCTTCTTCAGATTATTGGATACTGTTTGTGATGTTTTTTTTTTCGGTATTATTTTAATGACTCATGAAACCAACTTTAACTCAAACTGTCATCTATCTTACCAAGAACAGACACCTTTGATGTGCAAAATTGCTCCTAGCAAATTGACTACTTATCTTTTATCCTACTGTATACATGTCTAAAGATAAGATGAGAAGTGAAGTTGACTTGATACACACCATGGCGACGAAATGTAGGAGGTCCACGCCTGGTTTGTTGGCTTTGGTGTCAGCCAATTTGAGCAGGGAGGCGATCCTAAAGCCGGCCGCGTTCCCTGCGTAGCCTCCCTATGGGCACAAGCAAAGTCAGTGTGATTGTGTCGCATGGTGCATGACTTCTTAAACAAACAGAGCATATCAGAGCCAGTGGCTCACAGCATGGATATCCCCACTAAAGTCACAAAGACACACAAACACACCAGAGGCTTTTATGTACCTTTGAAGTGAATACTTACAGCATTCATGTAGTTCCCTGCCCTCAGCACCAGACGCAGGATGGAGTGTAGCTTGTGGCAGCTGAGCAGTTCTGCAAGCACAAGTCATTTTTAGCTCATGTTTTTGGATATCTGGTGTGTTTGGAAAGTGTTGAATAATAGAATCATTGATCAGAATGATTAACCTTACACGACAAGAAAATCAGTGACGTTCCTTTGTGTGCTTTGGTTCTTTTCGATTCAAAATCAATGGACATTTTTATTAATTGCTGTCCATTAAATCATTCCATTTTAAAATGCTGGTGGGGAATGTTTTGTAATGGGGAGCGACACATGAATGTGATTTACAAGGCTGAGTAAAGTGACTCAGAATGAATGTGGATGAAGTTTGCTGAAAGGAAAGAGCCAAGGCCCCCCTGCTGATGGCTTACCTCGAGCTGCCTCCCCCAGACATCTGGCCGCCACACACAGAGAGGTCACTGCGGGGTCGAACTCCTGCTGCAGGATCATGGCATCTAGACGCAAGCGGACACTAATGGAGACCGGAAAGGAGAAAGACTGATCAATGAGCAGCAATTGCACTGCATTTGGGTTGTGTTTATTTAAGTGGGGGTGGATGAGGAGACACTAGGAGCTGATAGGGTGCACTGTATTTGCTGGGGTGGGGGGATACAGTTTCTTAGGAAATTGGTAAGAATGTGTTAACGCTTTCCAGTTTGGGAAAAGCGAGGAAGGGAAATGGTTGAACTAAGTTAAATACTTACTTTCTTACATCTATCAGTAAAATGATGAAGAGGTCTGGCTCTCTTAGCAAACTGCGGTCTGTGTTAAACTTTTTCAATCGTGCTTCCTGGAAAATAAAAGAACATAAACAGATATTGAAAAACATATAAAGCTAATAATACTGCACCCATAATGTTAAGTGAGACATTTCAATGATTTAAATCTCAGTGAGTGAAAAAATAAACACCACTGACATGTGGAATGGGATACGTTTGATGTACAAGGGCTGTTCGAGTCAAACCGGGATTTGAATGAAGTCGTAAAACCAGTTGACATTTACAGAAGACATCAAGCATAGCACGGTGATGAGACACGGTATGTCTGTAATGGTCCGTGATTGATTTGTACATTACAGAAATTCGGCTAGGAGTTATTACCCCACCCCGATACAGTCCTGACCTCACCACAAGAGATTTCTACATTTTTGGACCATTAACGGAGTTCCTGGGAAGCCAGGATTTCAGCCAGCAGACAGTCAGATAATGGCTCCAGCATATCAAGGCAAATGTTCTACCATGATGGTACCCAAGCACAAGTGAAATACTGGGATAAGTGCATTAGCGTAGCGGGGGATTATATAGAGAAATAAAGGTACTTTTAAGTTCTTCTCCTATTTTGCACCAGAATCAAAAAGTCCCAGTTTGACTTGACCTTGAAGTATAAATTAATTCATGATTTAATATTAATGGTAGGCAATAACTGTATACGGTCGTCTGTAATAAATTTCAGGTGCAACACGAAACGCTTGAAATATGAAGCAAGTAAATATAAAGAAAAATTCATTATTATTTCCCCATAAATTATTTAATAAGGCAAAAAATAATAAATAAATACAGGAAGTAAATACATCTAATGTATCTAATACATCTAGTGACGTACCAAAAAAAACATAATTAGCTAACACTAGGGCGCAATAAGCAGTGATAACCAGGCAAACCTAGAGGGACCATTAATAATATTATTATTATTATTATTAATGAGTGGAAGACTTGTATGTAAGAATTCTGCGATATCACAGCATATGTAATCCAGACTGAGCTGAGGATATGTAGTCACGCTAGGGGCAAACAGCAGTGCAGTACCTCTTCAGTGTCAGGCAGCAGTTTGCAGAGCTCGGCCAGTTTCTCTGCCCCATAGCGCTCCCCGGCTCCTTGCCTCACATCCTCCACAATTTCACTTGCTGCTCTGCAGAGAAAGAAAACGACATCACTTGGTCAGAGCATCACTGTTACACACCGTCTTCCTGTAGCTCAAGTATTAGAACTCTATCCTGAGGGTACAACACTACGTAAGGTTGTATGTGTGTTTGTTTGTTTTTTTAAACAGTAAAAGCATGACAAGGAGGAGAACACAAAGGCTTGACCTCCATTTACATTTCACCTGTTTTAGTCTCTTTTGAACACGAGCAGGCTTATCGAAATTATCAAAGGGGCAGATAGAGAATAAACCTTTTGGTCGTCACAATGGCGGCAGAAAAATAAATAAAAGGGACTGTACAAACATACGGCGCTCCATCAATGAGACCCAACGTCCTTACTGGTTCTGTTTCAAAGGAAAGGGCAAACTCCACAAGTGTGTCCATGACCAGGATGGTACAGGAGGTTGCGTGTCAGCCATGTGGGTACGCTGGAGCTTGAGGAACTCGAAGATTTAAACAATCTTAAAGTATTCTTGGCACGTCATTATTCATGGACCATACTTCGTGCACAAAGGCACTCATTTCAGGCCTTTTAGTTCCAGTGAAGGGAAATTTTTATATCACTGCACGGTTCTGCCATATGTATATGTATATGCCACTGTATATGCTACGTCCTAAAAAACTGCTTACCAACATACATGCCATGTGAAACCAGGCTATTGGTGCACCGTTACATAGAAAATTTTGTGCATAAGTGCTAACTGGAGCCTCCTTCATGAAGTGAAGTGACCTTGGACAACTCCAGGACAGTTTTTGCCACATCAAGTCAACACCGATGTGGTTCTCCTCATACCGAGACTCTGACACCATCCTTTGTCAAAGTGCAAGTATTAGGCTGTTATGGGGAGCCACAATATTTTTTTTTCTCCAGTTTTCACAACCATTTAATACTTAAATCTCAGCAAAATTACTTTGGCTCCTGTACCAAAGGTTTTTGAAACCATGAACTAGAGATGTCGGGGCCATGGACTGGCACACAAGTTTTAGAAGTAAGAAAGACATGTCAGGAGCTGACACTGAATGGTAAAAAAAATTAACTAATCTGACGTTCATCTTATCAGTCCAAAAAAAATTTTTAAGTACAACTTTCCATTTTCTATAATGGAATATATTAATAGCGTTGTGACTGCACGCTGGCTAATTTTCAATTTACTTAGTAAAGACAATTTTCCCCTTTTGCGTGAGACAGTACATGCAGGTGGCTCTTTCATTTTGCTCCCAAAGAGCCTTGAGAAAAGAAAAAAAAAAGAAGAAAAAAAAGCATTAGCTCATCTTTTTTGTACCTTCCAGCCTGTAATTGTTTATGTAACAGAAAACAAGTGAGCCACAGGAGCTGGTAACATGACATCATAAAAAAAGGTACAAGGATAGAACAAAAAGGTGCTCTCACTGGCCATGAGAGGAAACATAACTCATAATGCTCTGAATCCTAAGAAGAAAAACCTCACTACACAAAAGCGTCTGTGGTCAGAGAAGATAAATAGGCAGAGAATGAAGACAATGTTTTAGCCTGCACGTGCACATCTTCACAATGCTCCTCAGAGCAAGTTCTGGCAAAGATCAGTGTTACTAGAGCCGCACTGCCATTGTGACTTTGTCAGCTAAGACTGTATACACACTCGGCGTACAAGCGCGGGCATGAAAGCATACAAACCTACAAAAACCCTGAAATGGTTTTATTGACTAATGATGGTCACTGTTTATTGGAATGGAAAATGGAAAAGTGTTTCATCCTGACTCTGAGTAATCGCTGCTGGTTATTTTCTTACTCACAATTCAGTCATCAGTATTAACAACTGTGTGTTAAACAAGTTCCATGATTGCAATGTAACTTAAGCACTCTAAACCTATGATTGAGCCCAGTAGCTAGAAAGAAACTAACAATTACATGGTGTATTACCTGCCTTTTCAAAACAAGATGTTTTCTTGCCGAGCACAAAAGTAAGAATGCGCTTGTGTTCCAAGGATTTACCGTTTTTACCATTTCGTTTTCCAGATTAAATGAAAAACGATGCCTTTAAATTCTTGTTGAAAGCCGGTTTCTATGTTCTACATGCATGTTGCCATTTGAACCGCTGTCCTGTTCAGTTTGGACACCTGTAGTTGGGAATTTTGTAGATCACCGACACAATAAAAGAAGCATTTACTCCTAACACGTGGGATAAATAACTTTATTACAAAACTTCACCTTGACTCATTGCTATGGAATAAAATTTCTGAACGTATGCTATTACTTCAAGACAAGTGACCCTAATACTGAAACAAACTTAACGGGTCAATAATTTTAACTTCCTGTTACTTCCCTCATAAAATAAACAAGCTTGTGGTTTAAAAAAAAAAAAGATTAAACCTTCGACCTCCGCAGCGAGTGTCAAACCCAGCTGTTCACGTCAAATGTGAGAAGAAAAAAAATACACATCTCAGCTCTGGTTTCCCTCCCTTCCCCCTTCCTTTTCACACTCCTGTCACTCCTCAAGAGGGCAATCATCCAGTCAAAACAAACATACCACTCGGCTGCCCATCACAACTGTAAAGCGCTTCCTTTCACCGTGCAATAAATGACACCTCCAGTTCCTCTATCTCCAGACAAAAACATCACGCTGTGAGTTTGTATTTACAAGCGCAGGAAGTGTGAAAAATTTACCGTGTCCTTACATTTTGAACTGGCGGAGGAAGATTCCAACGTTCATGCTGCGCTTTGGATCGAGCAGGGAAACCTGCGGATAGACAACAAAGGCGATGAGACTGTTATAATAAATATAGAAAGTAATAAATCCGGCACTTTGGTAACTTTAATTATATTACGTGTGGTGCGTTTAGAAGATCAAGCACGGTTAGTGATCATATATATTTAAAAGAGAACATTATAAGGCGACTTTGTGTCTGTAATTTAAATAAAATGCCTATCGAGGCAGTAGGTTCATGATAAAGAACAGATTTCACTGACCTCGTAAATTATAACGGCAAATGTCACTTTGTGATAAACCTCACCTTCTCAGTGCCGGTTTTCTGTGGCGACCTGCAGCGGCGCAGGTTGTGACCAAAACTGTCGCTTCTCTCGTTTTTCTGTGCCTCCTTCTGACAAAACAGCTCATCCAGGGAACGCAGGTCAATAGTGAAGTCATCGTCTTCGTCGGCAGTCAGAGTGTCGCTCCACACGCTCTTCCGACCTTCCACGCGCTCCTTAGGAATGCGTTCCCAGTTCAGGTTGCGGAGCCGCTGCTTTTGCACAGAGCCACGCCGGCTGACCAGAGCAGGAGGTGGTGGAGGTGGTGGAGGAGGGGGAGGCGGCGGTGGAGGAGGAATCAATGGTGCAGGGATGGGAGCAACATCCATGGCTGTTACTTCCTGCCGGTTGTCACGTCCAGGCAGTGATCCATGAAAGGCCCGAGACTTCTTGAGATCCACACGGAGATGAAGGCGCATAGAGGTGGTCCTTTTGCAGCAAACCGTGCCTTCACAGTAACATTTACTATCCTTCTATTTGATGCTTATCTGTTGGAGTAAAACAGCATTAGAGTGAAACTGGTGACAATCAGTGAGCTGTGAGTAAAATGACAAAACATTGATACTGGTAGTGTTTGACTGTACATTATCTATAGTATTGTAGGGAAGGAGATGCTGAGTAGGGCATTCACAAAATGGACAAAAATAGCATCCTGCAAATGGAAAATTATACTGCTGCACAATTAATCACATAGAAATGGAAATAACAGTATGAACATGTGCAATTACCTAACCGCAATTTATGACAGGTAATGCATGCACAGTCAGTAATTTATGTGAATTAAGTGCATGAAGTATACAGAACATGACTATAAACTGTCAAATCAAAAGCCTCATTCGTCAGTGGGTTTGGTGACCAGGAGAGGCTAATTTGATGCTCTTTGGCATGCTGAATGAGAAAATGTCAAAGAGACAAAATCATGTTACATGTTATGAAAGAAGGATTTCAAATACTAAAAAACAAATGACACTGAAAATATTAGGAGCCTTCAGGCAACTAATTTGAATTCCATTATTTGTATGATTATACCTACATCTATAAGTCTATAGACTATGCTACATTTTAGAGTTAAATATTGTAATTTAAAATCACAATCAGGTCTTAAAAAAAAAAAAAAAAAAAACACTTTTGACCTATATAGCGATTGTAATTTAAACTCTTAATATTTAACTCTTAAATGCATCATAGTATAGAGACTTAGTCATATAGATTATATATGACTAATATATACAACTATATATACAACTAATATATATGTTACAATGTAGGGGCACTGGTGGCTCAGTGGTAGGTGTTTCGCCTGCCATGCGGAAGGCCTGGGTTCGATTCCAGCCAGTGCCCA
>JAOTQY010000050.1:996111-1009160 GCA_026413445.1 Dolichallabes microphthalmus
TGAATATTAATTAATTATATAAATGTCTTTTTCACCGTTTAAATCAGTCAGATAGCGATCTATTTTTTTAAATATCAAAAGTAGTCCCGCCCTCCGGCGCCATTTTGTTTTAGGTTATTGTTAGCAGGAGGTCTGCGATGGTGGAATTAAAAGCTAGTGCGTTTGATTTTCACAAACTCTGCCTTTCTTCTATTTGAGCCTGGACAGACACCAAAACCGCTTCTACACCAAAAACAATCGAGAATAATTCGGCGTAGGGTTAAGTTTGTGCTTTATGGTTTATAACGAGTGTTCTTCTTTTAGCTAATTAGCATCGCTAGCTAGCTAGATGACTAGGGGAGAAACGGCGCTGTATTTAATGCTGTAGCTGGGATTTTAATGCTGCTAAATTAAACAGGCTCCATTCACATCCATTTGTGATAGTATTTTTTTTTTACTAACATTAGTAGCTTATTTATTGTCACACTGACGACCAGTCTGCAAGACCCGAAGTCAGGCGGAGAGATGGCGAGCTCGGTGGGAAACGTGACCGACAGCACAGGTAACCTGCACAACAAGAGCATTTATATAAAGAGAATAGAATCAACGTGTTTCACTGTGTAATTATGCATAGAAATGGTAGTGCTAAAATTAAACATTATGATTAGGCACAAGGTGTCACTTAATTGATATGTTGCTACCAAAGAATTATACCGTAGCGTGAATTGATGGCAGAATCTATCTATTCGTGCTCCACCATCGACAAAAAATGCCTAATATTTAAATGTGTACTATAACGGTAAGAGGAGGATGGTTTGATACTTTCTTATAGTTGTTTATTTAATAGAAACGACAGGTAGCACGTTCTGACAGGCATGTCTATCAAAAAATGCTTCCACTACGTAATCAAATTGAGCGAAACAGTACCCAAGCTTGCTGGTCTGCGCATGCGCGGCCTGGATTGGCAGAATATATGCTGAAAGACTAATCACAGATCCAACAGGAACAAATTGTTTAAAACGTTAAATTTACATGGTGAATAAATATTATTTTTTGTGGGGGTGGGTTAGCATTTTTGAAGGATTCTCCAGCGTGAGTACTTTTCAATAGTAACAGATTAAGCAAGGATACTTGTATTGGTTCATTCATTTATTCATTCATTGATTTTCTATAATGCTTATCCTGCAGCGAGGGAGGGGCTGGAGCCCATCCCAGAACACTTTTGGCACAAGGCAGGGCACTCCTTGTACAGGGTGTAGGGCCTGGTGTTTAAAATACAATATATATGGGTCGTTGTAACAAGGATAAATTTGAGAGGGATGCCTTATGCTACTGCACATGTTATGGTTTAATAAAATCTTTCTAGCTGCAAAGGGCAATGAAAAAAATAACATGAACACTTTTTATGCTACATAAATGAGCAAAGTGCAACTGATTCAGTGAAGTCAGTCACCAGTAAGCATTTACTTCTCTGAGTGATGAGGTTTTCATGGTGAGGAGAAACAAGATAAATATGTTCATAGATGTATGAAAGTACTCTCAGTTTTTATGCTGTGATTATTATTCCCAAGTGGCCATTAATTCACTTCTTTTTCCCTACAGCGAAAGTAAGTTTGAATATGGGTGTGTTGGTTAGTCGTACGTACATGCAAGAGCAAACAGAACCTTGTTAAATATGTTTTTCTTTGTGTACCTCAGATGGTTGTAATGCAGTTGACCATTGATTGTCAACTTTGGCCGGCATCAGTACTGTTTCTTGTTGAATTCATTTCATCCCTTCTTCACTTAAACTGCATAATTTTCATTTAATGGATGAGGTCAGTGATTGGCTCAAGTACAGTAAATTCAATATTCTGTAGTCATCCTCATTTGTTAAATCAAATGCTCACTGCAGGTAAAGTCCCCGACTTATATTGGAGTTACGAATTTCCACAGATAAGAAAAGGACCACAGTTCTACTTCTGGTTCATAATGATGGTAAATAATCCTAATTTTTGAAAATCCTCAACATAGTGAAAAACAGCTGAGACAAAATGGCGTCCGGGATTCCCCTCTCGATTTAAACATTTGTGCGAGATTAATTTCCTTAGGTGCCACATGATGGCAGACATGGATTTGGTCAAGTGGATTGGTATGCTTTACATTATATTTTCGTGTTAAAGACATATACGCCTCACTTTGTCTGACTTAAGAATAAATCAGACTTATGAATGTGCTCCTAGAACAGAACTTGGGGGGCTGTCTGTATTAGTATGATGTAGTCCTCATTAATTTTGCACGCTCGTACATAGTTATTAAAACTGCAATATCTGTCTGAATTCATCCTTTAAATAATTTCAGTAAAAAATTTTCATTGCTTGTTTTTTTGTTTTTTTTTTCCCCCCATCTTGAGTGAATGAGTTTCTCAAAGTAAAATGTCGAAACAAAGAATAATCGTTCTAATCTTAATACATCCGTACTATTAGAGAAACTCGGTCATTATTAGCATGTTTTTTTTTCTTTTTTTTTCTTTTACATTTTTTTTAGTGTGATGCGCCTTTTATTTAATAAGCATGATAGTAGTTATTTGTCATTTCTGTTCTTTGTCATTTTATTTTTGCTTCATTTCCATTTTTGCTAACATCTTGTTTCCCCCCCCTCCTCCTTTCGGGTTGTGTTGGTGCCACAGAACCAACAAAACGTATGCTTTCCTTCCAAGGGTTGGCTGAACTGGCACACCGCGAGTATCAGTCGGGTGATTTTGAGGCAGCAGAGCGCCACTGCATGCAGCTTTGGCGACAGGAACCAGACAATACCGGTGTTCTGCTGCTGCTTTCTTCAATCCACTTCCAGTGTCGCAGACTTGACAGGTAAGGCTTTTAGGAGGACCGGCATCTCCAGTGAGTTCTTGAGGTGCAGCTGCACTATTATTTTCTAATCTGAAGTTGTTTAAGTTAAACTCTTGTATTTGAAGAAAGTTTGTATTGTTTAAATTCTGCTCTTAGTTTTGCATTCGATTGTAAAGTCTTTGACAACTCAACGTTTTTTTTAGGGTTCAGTGTCTTAAAATTAGCTGGATATTTCAAAACACATGGCATTTACAAAATTGCAATATAAATCAGCATCTAAGTATCGTGATATCATATCACTTGTGATTCCCATCTCTATCATTCATACTGTGTGTACCTGTGCTCTGAGCATGGGCATTAGAGACTAAAAGCTGAATTTGGAAAAGCCAACACCTTTATACAGTCCACTTTTTCAATTTCTCATCCGTTGTTCACTCTCGAGTTCCTGAACAGGGAGTGTATTTGGCTGATGACGGAAGAAGTGCAACTTGGCGCAAACAAGCTGTAGGAAACTCAACCTTTTTAAATAAAATTTTATTTCTTGTACGTGGACTTCAACCTGGAAATTCGCTGATTTACATTAAAGCTAATCAGCTTATTTTTAGGTTTAACCTTTTAACTATTTCTACAAACTCCTTACCTGTCAACGACTGGTAGTTCAGCTAGTTATTAATAGATTCCCCTTTTCCACGGTCAAAGTGACAAGGATCAAGCTTTCAACTCGCATAATTAATTTATTCATTCCTGTAGACTTGCATTAGAATACTTTGCCCCCTTTTTCCTCTGAGAAAGTAAGTGGTAGCTGGCAAACCTTCACTGTAATACGAAATGGAAAAACAGTAAATCCTTGATCTTGAACACTTATCCCATAAACAACACACTTCCTAGCTAGTATTGACATATCAACAATAACACTTGAATAAATAAATAATGTGCGCGCTCAGAGCTTCATTCTGATTCTCTGGTCATGGGAGTGTAATGAGATTTGTGATGATGTAAAACTCTAAATTCGCTCATTAATGAGACAGATTGTTCACCGGCACTCCTGTCCTCAGTGTTTGTTTTTCCTACTTACCAGACCGGTCTGCTTGTGAGGAAGTTGCAAATTACGTCACTTGGCCCTATTATGTAAATCTGTCAAAATTGCCACTCCATCTTCTTCACCGTGTCGCTTGTAGGAAAAACTGTATACTGATTTCCTTGTTTCAGTTTCTCATAAGGTTATTTGTGAAAAGTGTAAAAAAAAAAATAATAATAAAAATACTATTTCTGAGAGCTCTTATCTAACTTATTTAGTGATTTTACACAGCTCTCCTTTGCAAAAAGTAGAACAACATACCTTTTTAAAAGAAAATTAAAAGGTTTGTTGTCCCCCCCCCCCACCACCTTGAATGCAGGTCTGCTCACTTCAGCACTCTGGCAATCAAGCAGAATCCAATGCTTGCTGAGGCCTACTCGAACCTGGGCAATGTGTTTAAGGAGCGTGGTCAACTGCAGGAGGCGATTGAGCATTACCGCCATGCGCTGCGCCTCAAGCCGGACTTCATCGATGGCTACATCAACCTGGCAGCAGCACTGGTTGCAGCAGGAGACATGGAGGGTGCTGTGCAGGCTTATGTATCTGCTCTTCAGTACAACCCTGTAAGAAGTATTTAATAGCAATCCCTATTAATAGTGAGCGGCTTTATAGTGTAAGAACACACACATTTGCATTTTATTTATTTTGTTTTTGTTGTTTTGTTGCAGGATCTGTATTGTGTTCGCAGCGATTTGGGCAACCTCCTTAAAGCTCTTGGGCGTTTGGAAGAGGCAAAGGTCTGTTTTGACATGTCAGCGAGTGCATGATGATCAGTGTTATTTTCGTTTCTTTATTTCTTTTTTTTCTATGCTTCTTTTCTTTAGACACTACCTTATTTTGAGTTCCCTCAAAACTCTCTTAAAGCTGTACTTAGGGAGTGAGTGCATCCCTGACCCCAGACAGACACTAAGATCTCTTCCTGCTTTCTAGACATATGGCACTTCCTACTTTTTTAAATTCTTCCTACCGTTTCACCTGTCCTTCACTTTAGGCCCACACCATCACTCACTCTGCTGTTTAGCGGACCTAGCAACACAGCTAGTGATATAGGTTCCAAAGAGGGCAATATG
Source organism: Dolichallabes microphthalmus (assembly GCA_026413445.1). Classification (NCBI taxonomy): domain Eukaryota; kingdom Metazoa; phylum Chordata; class Actinopteri; order Siluriformes; family Clariidae; genus Dolichallabes; species Dolichallabes microphthalmus. The sequence continues at coordinate 1,001,067 of JAOTQY010000050.1, forward strand.
CTCTCTGCACACTTTCCAGAACCACACCATCAGGGTGGCTTAATTTAAGACCAAAAGCACCAAACATCATCATTACACTCACAGGGACCTCTTTATCTTCAGTGTTGTGTTTATTTAATTAAAAGAAATTTTTTAATATAGTGACGAGTTTAAAGTAGCCATATTCTCCTCATTGCCATCCTGCAGCCCTCTCTCACTCCTTCTGCTTTTCTGTCTTTCAACACTGCTTCATTCTGATCTAGTTTCTCAGTCAGTGCCCCTTCACACAGGAAGAAAGGCTGGGTCCTTCTGTCTCTGACCAAAGGGGAAATCTTTAAACCAAAATTGTTGTTCTGGCATGCTCTGTTTGTTTGTTTTTTTTTTGTTTGTTTTTCTTTAGAGTTACGGAGGGATTATGCTGGCTCGGTCTTGAACAAAACACAATGGATTTGATATGAAATTAGTGATATTTGCTATGCTAAGAATAAGATGGCTTCCAACCCAGAACTGGTTCAAATTTTGTTTGTCAAACAAATTGGCATTTATTCAGTACTCTTTGAAAGCGGCCGTTTTCGGGTCACTTTTTTTTTTTTCACGCACAAAACAAAAAAAGCTTTCCTTGCTCTTAACCAGATGAGTACGCTCGTTGATTTTTAGATTTGTGGGAGATTAAAGTTGCAGAGAAAGTTCTCTGCTTGTTGGGTAGAAGCCCTCTTATGTGTTGCCTCAGGGGGGAGGAGTGGGGAGGAGCACCAGGGTTCCAGCACCCCTCCATGTCCGCTCTGTCGCTCTGCCCCCCCGCGCGCTCGCTCAGGGCCCGTGGAGTGTGCGCGCTCAGAGCTGCTTGCCTGACTCTCCAGCCGAGCTTAACTGATACCCTTTCAGGGCTCCACAGTGTTCTAGTAAACAACTAGACTGTATTATTCCCCCCCATATTCAGACTTAAATTTCACTTTTCCACTCGTCCATTTTTCGCCTAGATTGGCTGAGTGAGTAGCACCTGGGAGGTTTAGGTGGTGGTGTTCGTTGTTGACACTGTGGTGATGTTCGCCCTGGGCTGTGTCAGGCAGGCAGCTCCTAATCTGCACTCCACTGCACGCGTCAGATGCGATGATAGAGAGAAAGAATTACACACGCAGCGCAAGCATTGACCTCTTTATTTCAGAGCTGTGGATGCTTCTAGATACAAATCATTAAACCACAGACTTTTTTCTTTACCCATTGGGCAGGATTCAAGAAGGCAGGACAGGATAAATCAAGCAATGTATTAAACCATGTAAACCATGTTAAGAGTTTTTAAAAAAAAATTAAGGAAATGATGGAAAAAAGATTTTCTCCCTTTTGTATTTCCATTACTGGTATGATTAATATTATTCATAAGGACATGTTTTTCAGTTCATTTGGGGAAGATCAAGCCAGTTAGCCTCCCTCCTTTTACTTCCCTTAAAAAGAGGATGAATAAAACATTGAAAGTGTAACAAAAAGCCTTTCTTCTCTCCCATCCCTTCATAAGCATTTCCTTATCACTTTAAAAGTTCAATTGCTGTTAATTGCATGGTTGAAAATTGAGTAGGATATTTTATTTTTCTTTTCTTTGTTTTTGTGAATATTTTTATATCCATATAAAACAAATGTATTGATTGTCGACTTTTACTAACGCTCTTGTTTTCTTATTTTGTCTCTTTTGGTTTCTTCCACCACTGATATTGTTATTTAGAAGGTTTCAGGTGGGTGACACTATTCCTGCGTAGGTGCGGTCTGACGGAAAGGAACACTAGGGCAGCATCAGTCCTCTCCTCTTCTTCCAGCTGCGGCCGCTACCCCCAGACAAAGTCCAAAAATATGGTAACGGGTTTGTAACTGCCAGCAAAAAAAAAAAAAAAAAGGCTTCATGCCAGAGTTCTTCTGTCTTGTTAATACCTTTTGAAGAACAAAAAAAAAAAACAGAGGAATAAAAAGTAATTGACGAAAGACTACAGTTTTATTTATACTTCCTCTGTGCAACTTAACATCGCCCAAAATAGTGATATAAATAAAAAAAGTTGTGGATTGGATGCAGTAAGCAAACAAAAACACAGTAAGAACCCTCTAACTCTTACTTGTTAATTATTTTTTCCTGTTGCTTTTGTTTATCCTTTTGTTTTTCCTCTTGATTTGGAGTTGCAGCGTTCCGCTGAGCCGATGATGCGCTGTGAGTCTGCAGCGACGCATGGGTTGCGCAGCGAGAAAGCGCCCTCTATTGCGATCCAAAAGCGCCTGCGCGCAACAAATGCTCCTCTTCCCCCTTCCCTCCCGGCCTGCAGACTGCAGATCCGCCCATCTATCCCACTAGCATGGCACCCAGCGGACCCCTTGCCCACCACAGGACACTATTGGCAAGCCATTTAGTTGGCCATATTGTGGCCACCATAAATCCTGAATTGTATGTAGAATTGAACAGCTTTTTAGCTATTGTGTGTTCCTGAGGGTCGGATGTATCCAGAGTGTGTGTCAGTCTGGTGGGCTCAAGAGTGCCAAGGGCTTTTGGTCTGTGGTCTGTGCGCTGAGCCGGTGCGAGCGCAGTGAAAAGCGGCGAACAAGTGCAGTGCGACCACGGTGTGGCAAAACTCAATGGCCGGCCGTGTGGCTTTTTTGCGCCTGCATTACAGGGACCTTCACCTACACTCCACACAGGCATTCAAGGTTGTGAATGCAATCAAACAGAATGAAGTTTTGATATGAATTTGTGCACTCTTTGCTCTAGTCATAACATGCAATCTTGGTTTCTGTGGGTTTTTTTTTTTTTTAACACGTCTCGTACCATTCTTTCAATAATGAGACCATAACTGAAAAATGTCAGTCAGGGTGAAGGTGCTGGTCAGATTTGCGCAGCGCAGGAATAAGCGTGCAGCTTAGCGCAGCAGAATGGTGCGCATGCGAGCCCACGCTGTAGACTCACTTTTTGCTTTATGGAGTATGGACTCTAACTCTGGTTTTCTCTACCCTTTTTGTTTTCTTCCTTTTTATTCAATCTCTTTATTTATTTATCCCCCCCCCCAATCCCACATCTCCTCTATCTCTGCTCTATTACTCCTCTCTTTCCCCTTTTCCTTCTGTTGCTTTCATTGTTAAACCTATTAAAGGCTTGCTACCTGAAGGCGATTGAGACTCAGCCAAACTTTGCAGTGGCGTGGAGCAACCTGGGTTGCGTATTCAATGCTCAAGGAGAGATCTGGCTGGCCATTCATCATTTCGAGAAGGTGAGTGAAAACTTCCAAATAAACGTAGGAAGCAGTTAAAGTAGTGTTTTCTGAGAATGACTGATATAACTGGATGAACTCATTGATTGGGTTTGTTTGCTTTGTAGGCAGTAACCTTGGATCCAAATTTTTTGGACGCCTATATAAACTTGGGCAATGTGCTTAAAGAAGCCCGCATTTTTGACAGGTGAACTTTCACTTTTTCCTACCCTGATTTTTTTTTTCCGTTGTTAAACCATGGTGTCAGTAGACTATACGTTGTTGAATTTAACAATTTTTGTTCCTGAAGAGCTGTTGCTGGTTATCTACGAGCCCTCAGTCTGAGCCCCAACCATGCTGTAGTCCATGGCAACTTGGCCTGCGTATACTACGAGCAGGGTCTGATAGACCTGGCCATCGACACCTATCGACGTGCCATCGAGCTGCAGCCTCACTTTCCCGATGCTTACTGCAATCTCGCCAACGCGCTAAAGGAAAAGGGCAATGTAAGGATCTGTGTCTCTGTACAATGCCACATTGTTTTTTTGCTTTTTATACAAAAAGCGCTCCTTTTACAAAGGGATATTTTAGGACATGTAATAAAGAATTAAGAGGTGCTATGCTACTTTTAAGATTAAATCGTCTGTGGTGTTACGTAGGTTTCAGAAGCCGAGGAGTGTTACAACACAGCACTGCGTCTTTGCCCCACACATGCTGATTCGCTCAACAACCTGGCCAACATCAAACGGGAGCAAGGCAACATTGAAGAGGCTGTCCAGCTCTACAGGAAAGCTCTCGAGGTAGGGAGTCTATAAGTATTCGCACACTGTTTGCCGTGGCTCTGCACACTCAGGTCAGCCATGCACCTAAAGCAAATTTCTCAGTCCCTTTCTTTGCCGAACAGGTGTTCCCAGAGTTTGCTGCAGCCCACTCCAACCTCGCCAGCGTCCTTCAGCAGCAGGGCAAGCTGCAGGAAGCCCTCATGCATTACAAAGAAGCTATCAGGCATGCTGTCATTTCTGCTCATTGAGTTAAAAAAACCATTTTATTCTGTCGTAGGCATTTATGCCGCTTGCGGGATTTTTATATGTTTTTCCTACACTCTGAATACCTACAGGATAAGCCCCACCTTCGCTGATGCGTATTCCAACATGGGAAACACGCTAAAGGAGATGCAGGATGTGCAGGGGGCACTGCAATGCTACACACGTGCTATTCAGATCAACCCTGCATTTGCAGATGCTCACAGCAATCTGGCTTCAATACACAAGGTACTATGGTTTACCAGGACTGACTGTAAAAACCCATTGCTATTATGTTGCAAATCTTTTATTGTTTCCTTAACGATTAACAACATTGTTTCCTTAACGACTTTTTCCCAATGACTAACAAGGGGCCTGATGTTAATCGAAACACCCCACACAACATTTTAGCAGTTCAAAAGTAAAAAAAAAGTTGCATCGTGAAAGATGTGTCAATTAAATCAATGCCATTTTGAATGCATCTTTGCATTTTGTCCCACAGGACTCTGGAAACATTCCAGAAGCCATTGCATCTTACCGCACTGCTCTGAAGCTTAAACCTGACTTCCCAGATGCATACTGCAATCTTGCTCACTGCCTGCAGGTATGCACGTTAATTGTCGGTTCCGTTCAATGCAGTTTAATTTCCTACTTTGGATAGATTTGATGTGTAGCTTTATTGTTTTCTATTTCATAACACTTATTAAATTTAACTACTTTTGAATACTTAACATTCTAGCTCATCAAAGAATATAATTATATTTTAAGGCTGTATATGAGTACTTAGAAAGCACTATTAATTATTTGAACGCTGTGAAATACTGTTTTTAAGCCAACCTTAGAAAAGGTTGGTTTTTAAAATAAAAAATTAATTAATAATAAAATAAAATTAATAAATAAAATAAATTACATTTCTGTGTGAAGTTTAAATATAATTCTAGGCCAGTTGAGCACAGTTGGATTAAAACGCACTAAATACATTTTTAAACATCAGTTTTGATCTTGTTTGCAGTTGCTCTATGTTACAACCGTTATTCTTTTCAGATTGTATGCGACTGGACTGATTATGATGAGCGCATGAAGAAGTTGGTTAGCATCGTGGCTGACCAGTTAGATAAGAACCGTCTGCCCTCAGTGCATCCTCATCACAGCATGTTGTATCCTCTTTCTCATGGCTTCCGCAAAGCCATCGCAGAGAGACATGGCAACCTCTGTTTGGATAAGGTATGTAGTTTTCTATAGGGAAACACATTTTTGTGTGTTATATAAAGTCTGAAATATAAACAAAAGGTAGATCTGTTTGATAAACTTTACTGATTTTCTTTTTTTTTAAAAAACAAAGAAAATGTACTTTCCCTCGGCTTCTGACATCTAAATATTACCTGCTTGCTGAGTTATCCTTGGCTTAAAACTATTTCTGTGGTTCAAAGTGCTTTGAGAGATACTGACTGACTGCAGTGATCTTTACCTGTAGTTTGTCACCAAAATCTGTCGTGTTATGATTCCCTTATAGATCAATGCTCTTCATAAACCTGCATACGAGCATCCAAAGGACCTAAAAGCAAGCGGGGGTCGTTTGCGTGTTGGTTACGTCAGCTCGGATTTCGGCAACCACCCAACCTCCCACCTCATGCAGTCCATTCCTGGCATGCATAACTCTGAGAAGTTTGAAGTGAGTTTTTTTTTTTTTTAACTCAAATTCTTTGATTTTTTTGTATTTGTGATTGATATGACTGTGTTCTGCTCTGTAGTACTGTGCTAAGCTGGTTCAATTCTATTTCCAGGTCTTCTGCTATGCCCTCAGTCCCGATGACAGCACTAACTTCAGGGTCAAAGTGATGGCTGAGGCTCATCACTTTACTGATCTTTCCCAGGTTACAACATGCCACAAAAAAAAGCAGACGAATAGCTTTAATCTCGCTTCCCTGAGTTCAGTTTTAATAATGTTCCTCACGTTTTTCTGTTCATGTGTATCTTCTAATAAGATTCCCTGCAATGGTAAAGCTGCAGACAGGATCCACCAAGATGGAATTCATATCCTAATCAACATGAATGGCTATACCAAGGGTGCCCGTAATGAGCTGTTTGCCATGCGTCCAGCTCCCATTCAGGTAGAAAAATTCAAATGAACACTCATAATAGATGCTTATGCATGATTTTATGCATTTAAACAATTTGATGAATAAAATGGCTTTATCAGGCAATGTGGCTTGGCTACCCTGGAACCAGTGGAGCTCCCTTCATGGACTACATCATTTCTGATAAGGACACATCTCCGGTTGAGCTGACTGAGCAGTATTCTGAGAAACTGGCCTACATGCCAAACACATTCTTTATTGGGGATCATGCTAACATGTTCCCACACCTTAAGGCAAGTATAGCTATTATGAATTTCCTTAACTGAGATAATGTTGTAATAAATTGTCTTAGTGCTGGACAATAATTCAATATCAATATATATCACAATAGAATTTTTTTCAATAACGGTGATATGATTTTTAAACACATTTCCGATATTTCGATATATATATATATATATACACATACATACATACATACATACATACATACATACAGTGGCGGACTGGCCATCTGGAGTACCGGGAGTTTTCCCAGTGGGCCGGCCCAGTCAGTACGCAAATATATAAAAAATGACTGAACCCATAATGTTGCATCTGTTTCCTACTCATATGGATGAGCGCGTCGATCGCACGGATGCCGCCGACAAAGAGCGCGTTGTTGCTGGAGAGAGAGGTTGATTTACGACAGCTGTTTACGGAAGTGTAGTCCATTGCCGGAGATGCATTGTGGGTAATAAGGTCCGGTGTGTGAACGCGAGTGTGAGATGTAAAGCTGGGATATAGAGCCTGAGTTTTGTTTTCTTTTCAGCAGTTTTTAGTTGGATTTAAGTGCGGGATCGACCCGAAAGTTTGTACTATAACCTGACATTGCAGCAAATAAAAGACCGGGCATCGAGCAGTTTGTCCTTCTCTTCAGTACATGAATTAACAGGCTGTAACGCTGCCGCGAGCAACATTTCAAAATATAGCGGAGAAGCTATAACAGTGTGTTTGTTACTGCGCATGCAGATGTATTGCCTCCCTCAATATAAATTGGACACCTTCACTTTTAATTTACGGATGGAGAGATATTGATCCTTTCTCGATGCAGCGAATTTCTTTGAGCAAATTAATCATAATTTTAATGAATGAAAAGGTGGAGCTGAATGTTACACGAAAAATAAGAAAGCTTTAGAGGTAAATGCTTCAAATGAACAGATTCTGTCTTTGGTGTGAAGGAAAGTTCCAGTTCTGCAGGCTCTGACGACTCTAACATTACTGTAAGGGACGGGACAGTCAGGGACATCATAATACACTGGCTCATTAAAGTGGAGATTAATTTATAAACCATATACTAGTAGAAAAATGTAACACAAACAAAAACGTAAATAAAAAAGTATCACTGAACATATATTGGGTCATATTTTAAAACAAAGGAAAGAACAATAAGTTCATTATTTAAAGTTATTCAGATCAGTCTAGAGCCTGTCATAGGGTGTCAACACTCAACAATGTTCCGGCCAGAGCAATGTGTTTTTGTTGTTGCTCACTCTTTATTTATTATAATTTTTTCTTTATCCTGGCCGAAGCAGTTTGTTTGTTTAAATTTATATGATTAATCAGCCTGTTCTAGTTTAAATGGAAATATATATATTAGAGATGCTCCGATCAGCATTTTTGGGGCCGATTACCGATCACCAATATCATGATCTGCCGATTGCCAATTGCTGCCGATCAAAGAATGGCAGGGGAATGGAAATCTTTTCTCTATAATCTAGCAGAGTTTGCACCATTTGAAAAAAGAAAACTGTAGAA
>JAOTQY010000050.1:1046453-1056908 GCA_026413445.1 Dolichallabes microphthalmus
CCAGTATTGTTGTAGAATGTAGAAAATAAATCACTAAACAAAAACAAAGAAATTTGCAAGTGACCCCAAACTTTTGATATATATATTCATTTGGAAACCAAGGTCCCAGAGTCTGGAGTCACTTAATTCTTCCCTCTGCTTAATGGAGATAGTCTGATTTCATTTTTCAGCAGGACTTTGCACCAGCTTGATTGGCCAATAAACTCGCACGATATAAATCTATGTGGTCTTGTAAAGATGAAGATACGAGAAACCAGACCCAACAACACAGACGAGCTGAAGGTCGCTATCAAAGCAACCTGGTCTTCCATAGCACCTCAGCAGTGCCACACAATGCCACGCAACCCCAGATCATAACGCTGTCTCCACAGGCTTGTACAGTGGGCACTATGCATGACGGGTGCATGTGACCTTTTTCCAGCACTATCCTTCCAGGTTGCACAGCTCTTAACCCAATTCCAGTCATTTCAACTCCCCTAAGTTGTTTTCTTTGCTTGATGGAGGACAATAATTTGACTGTTTATTATTTTCCTATTACCACACGCTCTGTCATGTTTTATTCCTTTAATTGGGTGTCTGTGAGCTGTCAATATGTTAAATACTTTTGACCAGTACAAATGTTGATGATGTATATTTTATTTTAGGGGTCTTGATATGGAGTTCAAAACTTTTTATATGAGCAGTTCACATTTTCTTGGATATTTGTTCATCAATACTGTACAGTATATTGTCGTTCCCTTTTATTTTCTAAATATGGGGTGGAACTTTTTACATATGGATCAGCTGTGTTTACACTACATGTTGTGTATTAACAAAGTTCTCTTTCATACATCTTCTGTTAGCTAACTGATTTGCCTCGGGTTATTTTTGTAACTCGTTCACCTGCTGCTTCCTTGTTAATCGCTAAAAGATCGGAATTCATAGCAAAAGTTTTAGAACGTTCGAGACTCTAGGGATGGGCAGATAGTCTAAATTATCATGCCTGTTTCTGTGTGTCATAAACGTTGCACAATGCCGTGCAGCTAGCTGGACCACGCCCTCGATCACAAAGCCATCATCGATCCTTCAGCTTCACTCGTTCGTGACACTTTTCCTTTTACAGATTTCTGCCATTCCTCTTCTTGGTGTGGTTTTGTGTGAGTGTGAGTGTGTGTGTATGTGGAGGCAGGAAAGACACCAGTGAGATACCTGACATTCTTGTCAAAACTGCATGTTTATCAGCGGCCCATGCGGTCTGACCTGTTTTGAGTCATGTTTAAGGTGGTAGTCGGGACGAAACCCGCCTGCTGGACACCCGAGTGATAAAGTCTTAATGAATTCCTGAAAGCCTTGAACTGAGAAATGATTCAGCGCCTTAAAGGTGTGTCTTCATTCTTCTAGTCACACCTCTTGTCTCACTGTTCTGTTGCTACTGACAACTTGACAGGTGCAGTGTGACTGTTGTCCCTTTCTCTGATGAATGTGACCACCTGCATTCGAACTAAGAGTTGCTGATTTATGCTTCTGCGAACAGACTGTTTCCATCTTGTGAATGATAATTAGCTTGTCATGCAATTCCCACGCTGATGTGCCTTAATTAAGATGCAAGATTCACACTGTGGCATTGAGCTTAGCACAGCTTAATTGGATTCCCAATGGAGCCTTCCTGCATCTGTGTACTGTTGTTGAAAAATCGATATCTGCTATTTCAGTAAGAGCGGAGGCGATGCCGACATGCGTTCCACGGTCACTGGTTTGACTGAGCAATGAAAGATGTGTTCCACATGAACAAAAATCAGATGGTGATAAATAAAGGTTGCTCCTCCTATTGTGTCCTGAAGACTGCATACACACACACACACACACACACACAAATGCATATGCACACACGTACACACCCATACTTGGCGGCCAGTCTTCTTAAACTGGCTGGGCTTGTCAGTCGTGCCAACGCCCGGATCTGCTCACTCTCTAGCAGACAGCTGTCAAAGCTTCCTCAGTGTGTATGTGTGTGTGGACTGACACAGAGCACACAGTCTTGCTGTTAACTTTCTCTCATTTATCAAGCTCTGGTTGCAGGTGACTGGCTCAGACTGAGTTGTTCTACACCAGTTTTGGATGTGTGTTAGATAAGATAAGGTAGGTTTGTGAATGTATGGGTAAGAGAGAGAGAGAGTGAAAGAGAGAGAGAGATTTTATTGTCCCATGGTTTATTTATGTATCCATTTTTGTTTGGCTAAAATTCTGTATATATGTATATATTACTTAAAGATTTGAGATGATGTATGAACCCGCCTGAGCTGTTTTAACACTTTCACTTCCCTCACTGGGACATATTTAAACATTACTATGGTATTCATGGCATTCGACTGGACTTTATTACGCACTACCTGCTTATTTATGCTTTTCTTGTCAATCCATCTTGCTTGATTAATGCTCATGTGATTGATGCAGTTTTTTTTTTATGTCACAATGTTTGAACTTCCACCAGTGTTTACCGAAGTGATCGTGTTTTTTGATGGTTGCAAGGCTCTGAGTAACTCTTGTGATTTGTGATAGCTATCCAGGCCTCGGTCCACCAGGGCAATGCTAGTGCAGACTATAATGAAGAAAGAGCTAATTAACGAGACTTTAATGAGCATGTGGCGAAGAATAAACCAGCCAGCTATGCAGTTCTGTAGCTCTAGAGGATATGAAGATGTACAGTATGTCCTGTTTATCATATTTAACAACAAATTGATCCTGAATGTGTGGATTTGTTATGATTAAAATACAGTTTGTGCCAAAATGGAAGTTCTATTTATAAACAGAGCCCACTGTTAATTACAGTGTGTGTGTGTAATTGAGAGATGGTGTGTATACTGGGAAAGTGGAGGGACAGGCTTGATGGCATGGCTAAACGATGACTCAGGATTTCCAAACAGGCGTGAAAGTCATTATAAAATCCTGACCTTGATTTTTATTTATTTTTATTAATCATAGGATGAAACGAGCTGTTTCTTTTGAATTAAATTCAATTTGTACATATCATAACATAAGTGTTTTTTATTTTATTTCACCCAGAGTTGACTCGAGGAAAAAAAGGGAAATTGGAAATAACGAGCCAAAACCATGTCTAAAGGTGAGTTATACAGATTTTTGTTTCCTTCCACAGTTTCACATGCATGTCATTTCCGGATGAGCCTTTTTTAGCAAACCCAGAATAAACATGACTAATGGGGAAGGAATTAAAACTGTGTGCACGAATACCGATGGTAATGTTTTCCCCATTATATACAAATGTGTAGTATGTGAAACTGGAGACATGCAAAACCTGTTTTGTCACATATCGCACAATGGCAATACCTCTAGTATGTACATTATATACATGCTTCTTCTCACATGGTTATAATGCGTCCCTTTATTGGGAACTGGCTTCTACAGTAGTTTATGTGTCTGTGTGTGTGTCTGTGTGTGTGTGTGTGTGTGTGTGTGTGTATACATGTGTAGAGGGGGACAGGCAATCTGTTTTTCGCACAACAAAGATTCGCACTGCACTGAAAGGAGACAGCAGCTGGATCCAACGAGGCAATCCGCCTGAACAAGATGAAGAGGATGAAAAACCATGGTATGTATATGTAGGTCTGACTGAGGAACTAATCATGTTAAATATGTTCATGAGAATTTAATTCATGAGTTTCTTTATGACTTACGGTAAATCACTTCCCAACCTTTCAAATGTAGGCTTGCAGAGGTGCGTGCACGCCGGCTCAACAGCGACTTCACCGACCCCATAGATGATAAAACACCACCTGAACCAGAAACTCAACCATCAGCGAGTGTAGACAGGTGAGTGCCCATGCCTCAGATTGGCCTCACTGGTTGAATATATATATATTGAGTGGCATTTATTGCAATCACTTTCTCTTTTTTAGCAATTCCAAAACATCTGGATACATGATCAGGTAAGTCAGAATGTCCATCCGTTGCTTATGTCATGCTGAATGTATAGTATATTTGATAAACGGCTTTGGGTGATTAAACACATTTTTTGCAGGGGTGTTTTCACAAAGACTGACAACAAGGCAGCTTCATCATCCTCTAATGGCTACATGTATGGAAACATGCTTAAAAATTTTTTTTTAAATGATCGTCACTGATACAGTACTGTGCAAAAGTCAACATTTGGTATACAGTAGATGTTTATTTCATGACTTCTGTATTATTGAGTCTGTATAAAAGAATGCTAGATGTCAAAACATTACTGAAATTTTTACTAATTTAATTTTCAAATTGGTGTTTGAGTAAAAAAAAAAGCAGAAACTTTATGCACTGCTTTTTACACACACATAATAATAATAATAATAATAATAGTAATGACATCTACCAGATTTTATCTATAAAAGGAAATGCAGGTTAAGATCCTCGAAGTATTTTTCCAGAGATGCTCCTGTTCTTACCAAACAATGTACACTTGCCTGAACAACAATAAAAAACGACTGTTTTAGAATAATGAAATTATTGGCCTGCATCAAGCAAAGCAAACAAGAACTGGGCTAAAAAATGGCTGATGCACAATTAAAATTGGGGAATGTTAATGGTTAAGTCTTAACTTCTTGGAAGAAATGTGATTGGGGGAAAAAATCATGACTGGAGATCACTTAAACGCTTGGTGAAAGTGCATTGTAAAAAATCAACAGTAAAAATCACAGCTATGTTGAATTATGGAAAAACCGAGCATTTCCAAGCACAAAATATGACAAGGACTCACCGGATTGAAACTAAACAGCTGTGTGGATATACAGTAAGAAAAGCACGTGTTCGTAAGACTAATCAGAAAAAAAGCTCCAATTTGAAAAAACTTAATAAAACGTTTTTTACTTGTAAGTGCATGAAGCGATGCACCCATCATGCATAGTGTCCACTGTACAAGCCTCTGGATGTAGTGTTACGATCTGGTGTTGCTTCAGTTGGTCAGGTCTAGGCTTATCTTTATGTGGCAATAAAATAAAGTCAGCCGATGACCTGAATGTAAAGTACCATCAATGGATATTTTTTCCTTCCTGGATGACACGGATTAATTTTAGAGCTTAGATTGTACACAAGGAATCATTTTTACATGTGAATCGCTCACTACATTGTGTGCCATAATCATAGTTAAAGGTTTTGGAATGAAATAGCAGGGTATAAAGTGTACATGATGCATACTGACGCATTTGTAAAAAGCAAAGGGTTATCAAGCAAATATTGACTCTGTCTAGATTATCACTATTTACAGCTCTTTAAAGTAAATATTGAATGCCTTTATATATAAAAGGTGTCTTTATTTTCAGCCTCTTTTTTTCCATGTGTATAAGACTTTTGCAGAGTACTGTACATTCATGATAAAATAGCTACATAAATGATGATTTATGTAAACGTGACCTAATATGCGACTGTATCATCTATGATTGTTCTCTTTCAGTGGAAGTTCTGGCTTTGTCAAAAAGTCCTCTGAAGGATACAAGAAAATGTAAGTGCTTAATGTGGAAATCCATTAATCGATGCAAACGAAGGACTGAGGATCTGTGATTCAAATTCAAGCATAATGCAAAAATAGCTTTGTAGCAAATTGCTTTTCCCCTGTTGTTCGCAGAGCTCCGCATACTGTTCGCTCGACCATGGAGAAAACAGAGACATTGGAGCCATCGCTCAGTTCAGAAGAACAGGAGAAGAGGTGAGAGGCGCTTCGCATTTGCACCTGCAGCTTTTTCAAGCCAGACGTCATTGTTCACGGTGGTCCTCTTATCCAAAGGAGGCAAGAACTGTACTATCTGATGTCATTCTTTCCCTTTGTGTGTGTGTATAATCAGGACAATGGCAGCCAGCAAAACGCTGAACAGCTCAGCAGGAAGACAGAAATCATACGTGATGTCAGCTGCAAAGAAATATGAGTATGTTTTTGTGCCAAAGTATCGGGACTGTTCTATGTAAAGTAGTAATGTTATTCCTCAAGCACCACTGGGTCTAAAATTTAATGCATGACATTTATTATCAGATGTGTATTTCACTGCAATTCCTTAACAATAGTGCATCATGAATGAGTTTCAATATCCTTCTAGTCATCTCACACTTAACAATTTATATAATTTTTTACTATTATTTTTATTTTGTTAAACATTTAAGGTCAACTCCAGGGACAACAGACAGCTCTGCCTCATCAACCACAGCTTTCATTGCTAAAAGGTCTGAAGTATATTCTGTGGCTTAGGTCACATGTCTAAAGGACCATGCTGGACCTTTTCACTCATGTCTTTGTCCTCTCTCTCTCTCTCTCTCTCTCTCTCTCTTTCTATGAGTACAGAGTGGTTATAGGTGAAGAAGACGACATTGGCTCTGTTCAACCATCCACCCGGGTATCTCCTCCTAAACAGAGGTAGCCCTAACCAGTTCAATCAGTTCTCCCCACATTAACCACACAACTCTTCTTTTTTTTCTTTCTTTTTTTTGTTAAACAACACTGAATTTTTCACTATATCAACCAACAGTGTGGAGATGAGCGTTGATGAGCTCACATATCCAGAATCCTCATCGAAACTGAAAACCAGAGCCAAACTAGAACCCACAACTAAACAAAGGTTTATTATACAATACATCGATGTAAAATTACTACTAATATTATAATTTACCTTGTGGTTTGTTTCCATGGTGATCATACGCAATGTGTTTTGTTTTGTTTTTTAATAGTGACAACAAGAGCACTCTCTCCGATACCCTGCTTTCCACCTCTGAATCCATCAGGTACGAAAATGTCATCTGCATTTTCATTACACATCATTGCTGACTCGTGTTCATCACACTAAAGTGCACGCAGAACCGTTTGCTCATATGATCGGTTGATAATTGAAAAGGAAATTTCATCGAATTGTAATATAATGTATGCTGTGTCGTATTCATGAAGATTACTCTCATGGTGAATTGATCTCTTGGGTTAGCAAGGGATTGCTAGCTTAAGCTCATTTCAAGTAATAAGAAAGTAACAGAGGAAATTAAATAGGCCAGCTGAGTTTAAAAGCATATTGGACAAAGAGTACAAACACTTTCATAGATTCTACGTCCAAAGACGTGCACAGTAGGGTGAGTGGTGTTTACAGATTGCCCATAGTGTATGACTGGGTGTGTAAGTGTGTGAGAATCTGGGGCCTGCAATTTCTTGGCATCCTATCCGGAGTGTATTCTGTCTCGTGCCCTAAATTCTCTGGGATAGACTCCAGGCCATCCTACAGAGGATAAGCAGCATGGGAAATTAATGAATGATCCAAGATTAACCATAAAAACTTTTTTAAAAAATCTATTACATTTATACATTTTTCATTGCTTGTGTCTCTGTTTTCTCAGCAAGAAACCTGTTGCTGAAGTCCGTTCTCCTGTTCCAGAGACAAAAACAGTCTCCAAACCTGAGCCCAGTCCTACTAAAACAAGGTGTTTAGAATTATTTAGATTAGGACATTATTATTACTGTTATTATTGATTAATATCATCATTTATCAGTTTCATTTCTCTACAGGCTTCTGAAATGATTAAATATTAAAATTGTTATACTGTTCCAATAATAAAACCCCAGATTGAATGAAAATATCACTGAAATTCTATTGGAATTGGTAGCATTATTTGCTTCTGCCTTTTCCCATGTAGTTACTTTAAACCTTTGATGTATGGGTTGTTCAAGTCAAACTGGAACTTGGAATCACAAATTTCTCATGAATGTTGTAAAACCAGTTGACGTTCACAGAAGACTTCAAACTCAGTATGATGATAGGACCCTTAGCTGCAGTAAAACACTTGAATGATGCAAATGTTTTAAAGAAGGCTGTACATTTGTGAATAACCATCCTGGCCAAAGTGGCTTAGTTTTTCCTGTGAACATTCAGAGAGTGGAACCCCTGCTCCATGTGGGAAATGTAGACAAAATCTTTCACAAACACCACTTGCACATTACAGGAACTCGGCTGAGTTTTTTTTTTTTGCCAGATTCCAAACACATGTACAGTCTGGCCTTTGTTCTAAGTGATTTCCACATGGTTGGAACATTAGAGGAGTTCCTGGGAGGCCAGTGGTTAACATGTGTAGAAGGCAGTTCAATCATGATTCTGGTGTACTGAAAAATATCTTTCTACTTTGATGGTGTCCAACCACTAGTGAAACGCTGTGATAAGTGCATTAGTATAGCAGGGGATCATATCGAGAAATAAAGGAAGTTTTTACTTTCCTGGTTTGACTTGAATAAAATATATTTGGATTTATGTACATTCCTATAAGATTAACCATTTATTTTATTCATGATTGTTTTTCTTTGAAGCACCGTCAGTGAGAAGGTTTCTCAGGCCACTCCAGTTGCTCCAGTTGCTCCAGTTAGTTCTTCGAAATCTGCAACACCTGAACCCAAGCCAGATTCCACTCTTAAAGCAAGGTACATTGTATTTCCTATAGTCAATAGATAGGTGACAAATGAAAGGAGAAAACCCCCACAAAGTTTAGAATTATAGGATATAGAGTGCACATGTCTCTGGAACAGTACTGGGGGAATGTCTACCATTCTCCCTAAAGGTATTTCCTCTGTTATGTATAATGGTAATAATGGTAAGATGCATTGTCTTGCCCTGTTTGATTTGGTTGAGATCTGGTTACCATGAAGGATTTACATAATTTTCATCGAACTATTTAGTGAGTAGACTGTGACATTTAAATTAAGGGGCCCAAATTGTGCCAAGAAAATCTCCCCCACGCCATTACACCACCACCACCAACAGTCTGAACTGTTAATGCGAGGCAGGATGGATCCAGATCTTGTTAACACCAAATTTGGACCCTACCATCCAAATGTCACAGCAGAAATTTATTGTCCACTTGTAATGAGGCCATGCAAATTTTAGCCTCATTTTCCTGTTTCTCAAAGTTCACTGTGTTGTGTGATCAGAGATGCTCTTCGCCAGTTGTGACAAGGTGTTATTTGAGTTCTTGTACCAGCTTGGCCATCAACTCTGGCCTCTGGCATCAACAAAGCATTTTCGCTCAGAGAATGAGCCAAACTGTTTCAGACCCCGTAACATGTCTGTAAACCCTAGAAATGGTTGCGTGTGAAAACCCCAGTATATCAGCATTTTCAGAAATACTCAGATCAGCCTGTCTGGCCCAAACAATTAAGCTATGTTCGAAGTCATTAAAATCTTCTTTCTTCTCCATTCTGATTCTCCAGTTTGACCATGTCTACGTACCTAAATGTATTGGGTTGCTGCCATGTAATTTGCTGTTTAGACATTTGTGTTAACATGCAGTTGAACAAGTATATCTTATGAAGTGGCCTGTGACTGTATTTGTTATAATACCTACTGTCATGGTAATCTAACATGTCACTGATTGTTCAACAAATCTTCTGGAATTTGTTGTCAAATCTGTGCTATGAATGCCATGCATGACTGCATATCTAAGTGGATATGTGGACGTGTCTCATTTTCTAGTATGTTGTCTGATCTTTTTTAGCACCACTGAACCAGTCGCTCCAGCCATTCCAGCAGTAAAGGATATCCCATCTAAAACACCTGAAACCAAGCCCAAAGCAGAGACCACACCTAAACCAAGGTTTAGTCCATTTATATTATTGAAGATTATCATCAAGCAAGTGTAAAGACACACTAGGTGGATGTAAAAAGATTGTAATGTTTGTGATCAGTTACTCTATTGACTTGAATTAGAATGCATTAAATCATGTGGAGGTAGGCCAACATGAAATTTTTTTTTCATAAAAGAGAAAAAGGTAAATAAGGAAAACAAAACTCTAAGTACCTGAAGTATTGAAATAAAGCTAGTACGATTTTCACACTTCTGGTGCTCCTTAGACAACGCTTCACATTGTATTCCAAACAGCAGGGCTTTGCATTTTGAAAGTAGGATGTCCACACCCCTTATGCTTCATTGAGGCTTTCTACTTTGAATATAGCGTACCCACATCCTCTGCACAGGCGTCCCAGTGTGTGCCATTCTGTCTCAACGTCTCTTACTCAAATTTACAAAATGTTTTCTAGTAAGAATAACACTGAGAAACAAGGATAAAGCAAAGAATGAAAAAAGAAAACGTATAGCAATTTAAAAAGGTCTTATAATAATAGAAAAACACAATACAGACTTTAATAAAGGCTGAATGGTTAAAGATGTTAAGACTGATTTTAGGTTTTCAGGTTGAGATTTTCAAAGCCAAATAAGCAGGCTTTACTTAAAACAGACACAGTATATTATGTTGATCATGTTATATTATTTTGATTATGTTAAAAGTTTCATGTCATTCTTCCAGTATTGTTTTTTCTTGAGGTTAATAATAATAATAATAATAATAATAATAACAACACCCGTGCTTGGTGGGTTTCCTTCGGGTACTCCGGTTTCTTCCCACAGTCCAAAGACATGTAGGTTAGGCTAATTGACATTCCAAATTGCCCGTAGTGTGTGAATGAGTGTGTGTGT
>JAOTQY010000050.1:1100931-1111684 GCA_026413445.1 Dolichallabes microphthalmus
CTAGCAACAGGATTATGGGTGGCCATGGCTCACTGTTGCACATGGGAATGCTGGTTCTAATAGAAAGGTGTCAGAACACACAGATCATTACTGTTTTGGTGGCAAGGGGGTGGGTGGGGGGGCTACTCGATATTATGTGGGGAGTCATAATCTTATGGCTGATCAGTGTAACTTCTTTTTTTATCATTGCAGAGTAACATTATGAATTCGTTAGAATCCACAACAATTTAATGTGACGTAAAGTAAAACTGATAGAAGGCATTAAAGTTTTCTTTGAGAAATCTTGTATGGACAATTAAGCTTTAATTATTATTATTATTATTATTATTATTATTATTATTATTATTATTCAGAGTCTTACATAGGCTACATTGACAAGATGGGGCTGCGGTGGAGGAACCGACTGGCATATTTCTTACCGAAATCAAAACATTAACCTGCAAAGGTAGACTTCTATCGTTCAATAATGGCCTTTTTCATTTGCACCAGTTTTTAATTATTATCATCATTATGCTTTAAGATGGCACTGTGGCTGAGGGGTTAAGCCCTGTTGCCTTGGATCTGCAGGGTCGTGGTTCGAATCTCTGCTTTGGTTTCTGTGCGTGTTTGAGTTCTCTACATGTTTGGTGTGTTTTCTCCAGCTACCCAGTTTCCCACACAGTCTAAGCATTTGTGTATGCAGCATACACAGACTGGCATTTGAAATTGCCTATCCTGTACGATTGTGTGTGTGTGTGTGTGTGTGTGTGCTTGTAATCTGTGACAGGTTGGGCACCCCAATCTGGGGTGTATTCTGCCCTGGGATGCAACTCTACAGAAATGGTATAAATGATGAACAGATCTTGATGTTTTATTTCCAGATCAGATTGGTAAAGTCTGAAGGGCTATGGTATACAAGAAAATTGTAAAATGTAAAAATAGAAAAAAGAGGATGACGTTTTGTGGCAGCAACCAGACTATACTACACTTGAAGCTAATGAACTATAAAGTTTCCTGTCTCGGTCTGTGATGAGTCAGTCAGAGGTGAAGTTCTGCTCTCATTGGCTGCTCCTTTGAAGGCGGAGTACAATGGTGCTGCTGAGTGACAGCGATGGACCCGGGCATGCCGCACAACCCCCCCCCCCTTTTTTTTTTTAAACCAATCAGATGACAGATGTTCTTTCACAGTAGCTCCGCCTTTTTCTACCACCAGCACTTACTGTACTCAGAGGTCTCTATCTTTGAGAACTTTTTACCACACACTCATACTAGTCACATCTCTCTCTCTCTCTCTCTCTCTGAGGCTCAACAGTCCTTAGGAAGTATGTCGACCGCACCTTTTTCAGGTTTGTTTTTTCTTCTTCTTAAATTTATTTTTATTTATTTATTTATTTTTACAAATAATTGTTAACCAAAAAAAAAAAATCCATTATTATGCCTATTATTAAGTAATTTATCAGAAACATAGCTGTTAAAGTAGAAAGCTGAAGGCGTGGTAATAGACCAGGCTGTATTAGATGGGATTGTCTTTGAGTGTGGCTCAGGAGTCAGTGTATGTGTGTGTGTTATACACAGAGTTAGACCTTGAGATCGGGGAGCTGCTGGAGGAGTTTGAGGCCGTGGTGGAGGAAATGCGCGCTTCGCCGGTGAGCGCGAGCGGCGCCCGCGAGCCTGTGCCGCGTGTGGCCAAACAGCGAGGCGCGTGCAGTGATGGAGTGACGGACAGCGGCATCGAGGACGCGGATGACGGTGAGAGCTCCATCTTTATATTTCACCTCACAACACAAATAAATCATCATTTTAATGCCTGGAGAGCTTAAGATGTTTAAATATTTAATCTAAGCATTTTTATTTATTAAAAGTTAAACAATTTGTACAACATGAAAACTCCCCCCTAAAATTAAGGGAAGTTTTTTTTCTTTCAATAACGTGTACGAAAGGCGTGTCTAGTCACGTGACTAGGGCTCGTACTAATAGTCGAAGAAGAAACAAGCTGAAAGGATTAAATTTCCATTTAGTTAGTTTATTTTCTCTATTTATTGATTTATATATTTTAGTGGTTAGCACTGCCACCCTGCACCTGCATGGGTTTGATACCCGCCTGTGGTGGAGTTTGCATCTTTCCTCTATGTTTGGTGGGTTTCCTCTGGGTACTCTGGTTTCCTCCCACCATCCAAACACATTAGGCTTATTGGTGTTCACAAATTGCCCATAGTGTGTGTAAGAGCGTGTGAATGTGTGTGTACGGTATGTGCCCCTCCAGGGTGTACTCCACCTTGTGCCGTGGGATAGGGTCCAGGCCTCTGAGGCCCTGTATACAGGATAAAGAGGTATAGGATAATCAGTCAGTCAGTCAGTCAGTCATCTTCTATACCGCTTTTATCCTGTGTTCAGGGTCGCGGGGGGCCTGGAGCCTATCCCAGGAGGCTTAGGGCACAAGGCAGGGTACACCCTGGACAGGGTGCCAATCCATCACAGGGCAGTATAGGATAATCAATTCTATATTTAAATTTAGAATTAATTATCCACCGTTAACAGAACCTTGTATTTTATACTTTGATGCTTTCGGTTTGTAATTGTTATGCTTGCTATTAATAATTTAAAAAAGAACTTTTAATCATACAGTTCATTTGATTTAAAAAATGAGACTTGCTAAAGAAATCAAAGTTGTAACAAGATGTATTTTTTTATTTTTTTAAACTCAAAATAAATAATAATAATAAAGCTGACAAATAATTGAAAACCAAAAGATGTGAACAGGCAGTAACAGATACTACAAAGAAAAAAAGGTAAAGTGACATAAAGTGACAAACATTTTTAATCAAAGTTAGGTACACGTAAGACAGCAGTTTGAAAATTTGAAGTTCAAAACTTCTGATATTGTTCAAATGTAGCATTTTAAAACAAGAAATGTGCGTTAATATGTCTTTAATTATACCTTTACCTTCCCCCAAAAATGTTTTGTGTCTTATTTCATGTATATGTAACCACTTGTACGCAAGTGTGAAAATATTTGCTACAATAAGCCACATTCAAACACATTCTTCGATGACCTTGAAGATAAGCACCTTTTCAGACCTTGCTGTAAAAAGTCTTTCCAGAAAGTGAGATGTTGTGAAACTCACACCTGTTTCATGTCTACTTTAAAGTTGCAATGCTACCTTACCTACTGTTTAAAAACACTCAACAAATGTTTGTGGAGTTCAGATAAATTAGGGTGTAAATGGCAAGTACATTGTGGGAGTTTATCCCACACTGGGAATTTCCCTCAATGATCAATATTAACCCCCGCAAACACACACGCACATTTATCCAACATATTTGTATTTTTTTTTAAAATCTTGAGTCACACAACAAAGGTAACTCAGAAGGGCATTGTGTGCTACTGTCATATATTTATATTAGATTTGTAACATTAAATCACTTTGTGTGTGTGCGTGTGTGTGTGTGTGGGTTTGTGTGTGGGTTATTTGTGGGTTCAGGTAGTGAACCATCTCAGGCAAGCAGCTTGAATGCGAGTGTGGAAGAGCTCAACACTGCAGGCGTGATGACTTCACGGAAAGGTATCACTGTTATGTTTCAATCCTGATATTCATCACATTTACACAACAAAGCTCCAGGCATTTGAGTGTGTGTGGGTGCCGTTTTTTTTGTTTTTTGTACAGCTTCATACTTTGATGAAAGTTTCAGATTTGTGATACAGTACCTCTTCACATCTCAGTGACTTCCTCCCATGCTTACGCCTAACCTTTTAATTTTAGAAGAGAGGGGTTATTATAGAAGCTTAAACTGAATTGAAGTGTTTATCAGTAAAAAGTCCTTTATCTTATTTTGTCAGACGACCATACAGAAAGGATAAGGCTCTGAAGTGTTCCACTTCAAATTATAGCAAGACAGAGAAGCTGATCTGTTTTAGTCTGACTGGACTAATCTCTCTCTCTCTCTCTCTCTCTCTTCTTTTTTTAAGAGAATGTTTATGGTAATACTTTTAATGCAAGACTCAAAGCTGACTGAACATGCAGACACACACACAGACTGTCAGATCACATTTCCTACAATAGAATATTCCAGAGGAAATGCTTGGGCACATACCTGTAGCAGCGTTTCCCAACAATCCAACGCGTACCATCATCCACCCCTTTCTTCATTCTGTCTCTCTTCCATTTCCAACAGCTAAACTTGGGGACACGTCTGACCTAGACAGCTTTATCGAGAACCTGGACAAAGAGCTTGCAGGTAAGATAACAGTAAAAGATGTTGAAGTCATGTGAGAAAATCTGTTGCATATAAGTCTGATTTCTAGACTCCTGCACTAAAAAATAATAATTCTACTCTAAACTCTACGTAAGTGCTATGTACTGTAGTAATTTAAAACCATCCCTGCTTTGTCAATTATTATAGCCACAGGAATTCATTCAGATTTAATTACAGCAGTTCATTTCTAAACACCCAGGTTTAAATCCTGATGTCCAAGCCATCTTTGATTGAAAAAAGATAACTGTTAGAAGAAGTGTACACTAAGAAAGAAAATATATACTGAACTTGGATATTGCAAATGTGGTCTTTTATTTACTAGAGGGAAGATATTTGTTTTTGATTGCTACTCTACACCATATGTTAATTTATAAGGTGTAGATATGTCCTCAAATAAAAAAAAAATCTGTGATAAAGAGTAGAGCCCGAACTGAAATTTGCATTGGAGTGATAATGGTTCTGCTACGAAATTACCCCAATGGCTGCCTATCAACAAAAGACCAGTGGTTTAACAAGGCCTGCTCTCAGCATGCCATGCTATCAGTGGGTTGTAGGGATAAGTGCAGATCATGAATCACAAGTCCCCAGACATCTGGGCACACTTTGAGCATGTTAATCCTTTCTGCCTGTCTCCCCTGTCGACCCGAGCTATGACAACTTTATCTTCTTGACAGAGATGTGAACAGACAGGACTCGTGTACCTACAGGACAGGAGCCAAGACTATCAGCACTTACCGGCAAGAACAGACAGAGAACTGGCATCCATGAACAAACCACAACCCTCTCTTGGACAGGACTTTCAGGATATAGTACACCAAATAAAAGAAATTAACACAAATGTTTAATCCTGTTAAATGCATATTTTAGTTTATTAATAGAAATGTTGATGTTCTTATTTATATTTCAAGTCTCATTGAATATGAAGCAGCACTTATTATCCAGACTTATTACCGATTGAGGTAATAAGACTGGATTATGATATTTTTTGCAGTTCTTGCTTAGAAGATTTGCTCTGTTGAATTAATTTCAAATGCTGGCTTTATATCTCATAAACTATAACCTTGTTTCAACTCAATGTCTTACGACCAAAAAAAAATAACAGTATCAAGGAGTTCTAATTACATTGTTACTATTAAATTATGAAGGGCGTTCAAGTCAAACCAGGACTTTTAATGTACGTACATTAATGTAATGTACCTTAATCTACCTTTCTTTTCTCCATATAATCCCCCGCTACACTTATCCCAGCGTTTCACTAGAGCATGGATACTATCAATGTAGAAAGCTGTCTTCTTGCCTGAAATCCTGACTTTCCTGGAACTCCTTTAATGCCCCAAAGATATGTAAATGGCTTGGAGTAAGGTCAGGACTATGTCCTGCATATGGAAATAACTCCCAGTCAAATTCAAGTGATGTTTATGAATGATTGTCTGTACAGTTCCCAAAGACAGATGTGTCTCTTTCACAAGTTTGTGACAAGTTATCCATCGATTTTCAAGAATCAAGCATTCCACACAAATGTTTATGGATACAGTGCAGTTGGCTCCAGGATTGTGGTTTGCAGCATACTTTAAAACGTTTGGACCATTTAAATATAAGACTAAACGTCTCATCACCATACTGTCCTTGAAGTCCCAGTTTGACCTGAACAACCCTCATATTTCCTGAAGGCATAAATACTTATGGCAGCTAATTGTAGTAAACTATTTTATGTTGTTTTTACTGTACAAATAACCATTTATTTGCACATAGCTTTTGTACTATGATAATGAATTATATTTTCTAAGAAAAAGGAAACATTTGTAGAATAAAAGAAAATACTTTTTTATTTTGATAATTTGTTGAAAATTGTCATGTTTTCTTACTGTGCAACTGTATCACATTTTCATTCTCATATTTATTTTTCAGTACCTTGGTATATCATTACAAGGCATGGTTTTTGTCTTTGGTTTAGCATAGCTGCACATAAACAAGGAAATTGTGGTTTGTCATCAGCTTAGACAGGAAGTACATCAGCTGCACTGCTCTAGAAACAGCGCAGTTGATGGAGTTCATCACACAGATTCGGGCGGGGGTGTATGGAACTGTAATGCTCGAATAAGCACAGATTGTGCAATAAAGAGGCAACGATTCCCAATTCTCTTGGACGCAGTGGAAAACTGAGCCGCAGTCATCACATTTAAAGAGGAAGCAGACTTGCAGAATTGCATCATCACCAATCATAAGATCTCAGCAGTAATTTATATTAAGCACTTGAAACACATGATGATTGTATCATTCATAGATTTGCCTATATTTATAGCAACCAAAGCCACAAGATATACAAATCTAAGATAAAATCTTTCACAAAGAGAACACAATATACAATATGTGGTGAGGTTTTGAGAAAAAAAAATATTTGAATACAAAAACTAATAAATAATATTTTTTGCATGGTTTCTTTGGACCACAAGGATAATGTTTTGCAATGTGCACAATATTTTGTCAAAATTGATAACCACATTTGCAAAGTGTTTGTGGAAATCTACATACAGTATGTAATTTTGTAGCAATAATTTGTTGATTGAGTTTGAATAAAAAATACAGCAATATAATGAGTCAGTGGCAGCAAATTGAAGTGCCTTTGCTAAATTCTTCACTTTTGTTGCCCACAATTACTATTTCAATTACACAGATTGTTGGAGATCATGAAAAATGTTAAACAATAGATTGTGATCATCATTTTCTTGTTTTTTTTCTTTCTTTACAAGACTATCAAACTAATTTAGTTAATTCATAACAGCTGTTATTTTACTTAACTGGAAGTTTTGCTTTACTGATCATATGATAAAAGGAAGTGATAAAATTATAGACAACGTTGTGTGCTTGAGCGTGTTGATTGTGTGCTAATTCTTAATTATTTTCCTCTGGCACACAGTGAATGTTTTTGTTAATAATTATTAATAATTGATAAATTGATAATTATAATTTATGATAAACCTTTATTGAGAATGTTCCATTGTTACAGTCCTTATTTTAGCACAATTCAATGTATTCGTCATTTTTTTTAATTGAAAGATTCCAAACATTTATTTCTGATCACTGTTAAAATATGAACTATAAATAATAAGGCATTAACCTTCTATGACTACAAGCCAATTAAAAGCTAATATGTGGCCATACAGCTAAATGCCCCATCAATAGGGGAGAAGCACTGCTTGTTTTGACATCTGTTTGTTGTGAAAGGACCCGGGGCCAGATGGATTTGGACGGATTCTGTCCCAGTCACTCAGTAAAGCGAATATCTCTTCCATCCTTTAAAAGGGAAATGGCCTGATAACTGTGCCTCCCATAAGCCAATAGCATTACCAAAAACTAACTAAAATTGCTTTCTAAGATATAGGCCATGCGTCTAAAAAAACCTGCTACCTTACGTTGTTGGAGATTACCAGACCAGGTGGAACGCCTGTGATAATATGAGAAGATTCCTTAATGCCTTTCAGCTTTCCCAGAGCTCTAACGACCCTCTGTATGTGGCTTTTCTTGATGCCAAGAAGTCTTTTGACCAGGTTGAGTAGTTCTGTTTACAGTGCTGTGAAATTAGGGCCAGGCAAGTTTGGGCAGCATTTTTCACTCAATAAAAGAAATCATCATTTAAAAATGGCATTTTGTATTCACTCTGGTTATCTTTGTGTAATATTAAAAATTGTTTCATGAACTGATTTAAGTGTGACAAACATGCCAAAAAATAAACAAATCAGGAAGGGGAAAATACTTTTCCACTGCACTGTATTCTATATAAATGTTGACCTGGGCAATAAGTTGTTAACTGGGTTACGGGTCTTTACAACACCCCAACAGCAGCAGGTCTTACTACAGGAATGAGATCTAGTAACTTCCTTTTTACTGTGAGAATAGACAGGGTGAACCTCTCAGCCCATTGCTTTTTGATATCACTGTAGATCCATTGGCCCAGACAGTAAGGCAGAATGTTGTAATATCCAGGATTTTCATTGGAGAAAGGGAACATAAAACTCCTCTTTATGTGGATGACCAAAACTCTTTCTTCTCCATTTGACCAATACCATCTCATCATTTAGCAATTATTTTCAGGTTACAAAATAAACGTTTGGCCAACCTCTGGTTTTGTACACTTGGGAGTACACATAAGAACTAAATATAGTAAAATGTTTGGGGCCAACTAGCGACCTCTTTTACAGTAGATACCATAAAAGCAGACAAGCCTGTCTACCCTAGCTACTTTATCTTCTTATTTTACCATCTAAAAAGGTTATAAAACTACTTGAAGTCAGGCGGAGTTCTTTTATTTGGGGTAAAAGGAAGCCTGGTTTAAAGATGGCAGAGCTTCAAATGGCTGGGTCTGATGCAGGCTTGGATGTTCCAAATGTGAGTTATATCAATTGGCTGCTCATTTTCGGGTGATGGCAGATTGGCTCAAATCTGACCCTGCCTCAGTTTGGTTCGATATTGAATGCTTCCACTCTAAATGGGCTTTATGGAACTTGCTGTTTGTGAAAAACTGTAATGGATCTCTGAACTATGCTTATTACATTAAGCATGGTCAGAGCTTTAAGATCTAGCTTGGAGCATCTGTTCATTTAACATCTCTGCAAATTCCTATCCTAAATAATCTAGATTTTCTGATAGGCTGCCAAGAATGTAGTTAGTATAAAGTATGGTACATCGAGTGGTTAACAAAGCTAGGAAATTTATTTGAGACCTACTGTACTGTATATCAGACCTTGCTATCCTTCCAGCTGTTACAGGAGCAAAGGGAGATTTTTTCAGGTACTTGCAAATTAGACTTCTTTTTACTAAGACACAACTTTAGCAATCTTTAGCAAGGGTTTTATGTTCACAAGTATCTAAAGAGTGTGCAAGAGTATTTTTTAATTCTTGTATTTTCCATTTTCCAAGTCTTTACACACCTCCCATACTTCTAAGAAAAGGTGTAGCTCAGTGGTTAAGGTATTGGACTAAGGTTCAGAAGGTCCCAGGTTCAAACCTTGCGACCACCAAGTTGGGCCCTTGAGCAAGGCCCCTCAACTGCTCAGATGTATAATGAGATAAAAATGTAAGTTGCTCTAGATAAGACCCTCTGCCAAATGACTTAAATGTTGAACTGGAGGTATCCATCTGTAATTGAACCAAATCTACTCAGTTGTTTGCAAAACACCTACTTCAAAAACACAATGGATTCTGTGTATCGTGTTTCTGCTATAAATCCATTGTTTTTGTTCATTTGTTAAACTACAACGATACTGGTCTAATATTGAGGGTGATCTTGGTGTGATTTTTGATGTTCTGATTGTGTATGCTCCTATGTGCCTATTTCTCCTACCGTATGTTCCTAGGTCTTCTAAGCACTCAATACCAAGCATTTTAATTTATTTTATTATTATTTAACCTACTGACTTTTGTAACTAGGAAAAACTTTTTGCTGTTTTGAACTAAATACATTGCTCAAATAAAAAACTCCTGACCGAATCTCATAATAGACATCATCTTCAAATATTATGATTTATTCCTCTGACCGTTTCTCTAACATCTGGGATCCTAATTTAAAATATATTGTGACGTACACTGTCATCCTCGATAATACAACGGTTTCCTTATCATTTTTCAGTCATCTTCTACAGTATACCGCTTATAATGTACAGGGTCATGGGGGATCTGGTGCCAATCCAAGGAGACTTTGGGCACAAGACAGGGTGCCAATCCATCGCAAGGCACACACATGCAGACACAGACACACACACTGTGGGCAATTTGGAAACGTCAATTAATGATTAATCTGCATGTCCTTGTGGGAAGAAAACCGGAATACCTGACAGAAACCTACCATGGGGAAGCCATGCAAACTCCACACACCATGCACACAGACCCACTGAAATCAAACTCTCGACCCTGGAGGTACTGATGCCACAGCGTGTGATTTTTGTAATGTTTTCACTGAAAAAAATGTTTTTTTTCTTGTACATTTCTATCCATATGTTCTCTTCTTATATGGCCTTCTTCTGCTGTGGTGAGTACTTATTGTTTGGAGTTGAGATAATGCCTAGCATCCCTTATGTGACCCTGGCGGTGAAGACCCAGCTGAAGTTTTTTTGTGATTCAATATTTTCTTCATAAAATCATTTGCAGAATGTGGTGTGTTTTCACAGACAGGGTCACATATGTACATGTTATGTCTGAGATGCTTTGTTCATTTGTTGAGTTTGTTCAGGGCAAATCCAATATATATACATAATTCAACATGTGAATTTAAATAATGAAAATTTCAGAATGAATTTAAACAATACAGTTTCCTGCAAATGAGCAGTGTCTGAGACCTTGGAAGCATATTAGCAACCCTGGACTTAGTTATCAAAAACGCATTATACAGTACAAATAACGTATGCCAAATCAATACAATGATAAGATATAAAGGTATTTTACAGCTTAGTGGTAGGTGTTTCGCCTGCCATGCGGAAGGCCTGGGTTCGATTCCAGCCAGTGCCCACACCCCAGCCACTGGATA
>JAOTQY010000050.1:1142097-1160138 GCA_026413445.1 Dolichallabes microphthalmus
GTTCCTCTGCCAGTACTGTAGGTGTGTCAGCACTAAATGACTGCTAGAAATGAATATGACATGGTGCTAGAGAGTCATATCTGAAAAGATTTGCTGAAAGAACCTGAGGAATTCTTGTCAATTTCTGATATCTGAATGCCTCAGTGAGGTGTCGAAAAATAAACACCAACACCCATCTACAGTATGCACATGTTGATCATTTTCTTTACAGGTCATTATTTATGAATAATGCTATTCAGGTTTTCAACGATACACTAAAGGACAGTTCCCAAGGGTTCAGAGAGTGTTGCCTTTTTGTTTCAAGGAAACCGAAGTGAACTGAATGCGCCTTTTGTTCTCACAAGGTCTGAACATCTCTGAAAAACATGCTTGCGTGATTAAGGAGAAACCTTGAAATCTTCTCTGTTGATGCGGCGAAACTTTTTTCAACTCACAATTCGCACGTTTCTCTCTCCAGACATTTTTTGGAAGCCAGCATTAGAAGCTGCTTGTAGCTCTGATGTTATTGGAGCATAGATCATAGGACTGTGGATCATAGATAGTCGCTTGATATTTTTCCACTCTTCATTATGGTCCATAAGGGTTGATCAGATTAGATGGAAAGACGGCTATCATTTATTAACACATGGTCCTACAGATTTGGCCGACATCACTATTCGGAACGTTTTCAATAGGTAGTGTGATGGTAACAAATCTGTCACTGCACATTTTCTTGTTGTTGTTGTTGTTGTTATTATTGCTTTCTATTGGCAAGTACAATGTTATAACTATAGCCATACTGCCTCTAATGCTAATGTATGATCTATGATCCAAACAGGGAAGTATAGAGGTGGAGGTAGAATCGTTGCAAACCAGTGATTGCTCAAAAGCAATCATTGCTAAATTGTCCTGATAATTGCCATCTTATTGCAATGACTTCTCTTCCAGAAAGAACAGCACAGCAATCTCCAGTGTATCAATTTCCTGCTCTCTTTTCAAATGTTTTTTTTTTTCCCCCCAGCAGCTTCAGGAGGCAATATCTCAATTACAGCATTTGTTTATCCGCTGTATTGCTTTCTTCTCGCTGATGTAAGTTTACACTTTCCTTCCATGATTCATTTACTGTAAAATATATCATGTTTGCATTCTAATGACATATAATGCACTAATAGATAACCATAGGACGTAATATAATGAGGTTATCTATTAGTGCATTATATGTCCACAAGATGTTAGAGTGTTTCTGTGGGAGGAGTTTCGTGCTCATTCATTCTGTAGAACATTTATAAGGTCAGACACTGATGTTCGACGAAAAAAGGCCTGCGACGAAAAGATGCTCGATAGGGTTGAGGTCAGGGCTCTGTGTGGGTCAGTCAAGGTCTTACACACCAAACTCATCCATTCAATTCAAATGTATTTGTATAGTGCTTTTAACGATAGTCATTGTCACAAAGCACCTTTCTAGAATTAAAAGAAATTTATGGAAATAGTTATGAAATCTGTCTTCTCAAAAAGATGTCTTCTCCTCTGCAGTAGAGGTAAGTTTTGGTCTTGCCTGGGATGGTCTTCATGAGTGCCAGTTTCATCATGATGCTTGATGGGTTTTTGCAAAAGCACATGACAATACTGTTCTTGTAAGAACGATTTCAGAAAGACTGTCTTAAAATAACAACTGACTGTTGTTGTTGTTGTTGTTGTTATTACATAAATAATACCTAATTCCATATGTGTTATTTCATAGTTTCGAAATCCCCAGTGTTGTTGTAGAATGTAGAAATAAATCACTAAACAAAAAGAAAGAAAAACATAAAGAAATATGTTTTATATATAGTGCAAATCATAATATTGGTTGAATTTCATTTCTATAATAGCAATAAAATACTTTTTTTTGTTGCAGTTGCCTTTTGATACGACTACTATTTTGTACGATTCACATTTTGTCCTTTTGTATGTTTATTTTTTAGGAAACAAAAGACAGAATATTGACTGTGCATGTCCCAAAATAAATATTAAATAAAACTATAACTCACATGTTCAAACAATGCATGCACAGCAGTGCTGCTGTATTTAGAGGCTCATCTCTTCCACCCATATTATAACCGTAATACACTCTATATTTCAGTCTGGGCTGCCTCTTAACATTAGGCATTATCGATTTGTACCTTGCCCAGGAACGACTGCTCCCCACTCCCTAGCGTTCACATTATTTTTGTTCTCCGTATTTAGATACTGTACACTTGCGTGTGTATATATATACACTCTCCGATACAGCAGGTGGCAGTATGAACTTATTTTGGTTTGTGAGTCACCATTAAACACAAGAGAAGAAAAAACGATGACGTTAACCTTTGCACCATGCTTAACATGATTGATAATTCAGAAAACAATGTCAAGAGCGTGCCTTCCTACTTCATCAGCTATGGCTGTGCAGGTCAAAGGAGGAGATTGGCGTGTGCTACGTGGACACAGAGATTTCAGACAAGGCTGACGTCACTGATGACGTTGCATCTAAAAAGCGTTGATCTATGTCACACACAGATGATTGCTGTCAGCACTGTGCTTAAGAAGACAGAATCCTTTTAGGCAGATCAAACAGACATCTGCATAAGTAAAGAACAGATTTTTTCAAAATGCGAGTATAGTACTATCTTCAAAACTCATGGTACTTATAGTACAGTACCTGTACACTATGCTCGGCCATCCCTGGGCCTGTTGGTGCCCTAGTCTATGTTTGGCAAACAGCTGGATATTCAAAATGCTACTTTGTTTAATTTCTGTCATTTTAATCCAGGTGCAGTTGAGGAATTGAGCCATACATGCAGTAATAGTTTATTCCTAAGCGCCTGGCGCTGAGCTGCATTACTAATGCACAGATCGCAGCCAGAATCACACGTCAGACAGAAGCTGTTATACATTTAATAAAAACCACTAAAGAGGGATTGTTATAAAACTTAGGCAAATCATTCCTCAGGATAAAAACACTTATTATCATTAAACGTGATTTAGAACAGGAGATTTGTTCACAAGAGAAGTGAATCCTTCACATAGTGCACGGAAAACACAGGCGTCTGATGGATAGAGTTAGATTCCTTGGGTTGCAAATGTTAACTAGTCACAGAAATAAACGATTTCAAATCCATACAGTATATCTCCATACAACAAACATGCAACAAACTCATATTCCCATACTTGGTCTGAAAATAATCATCTTCATCCCTAGTGTTTTCCTAAGTAGTACAGTATGTGTGGGCTTATGCAGTCGGCAAAAGATGGGAAAATAATATCATTATAAGAATAGATCAGGACTAGTAAATGGACTATGGAATAACATACACCTTTCGGCAAAAGCTCTAGGTTTATCACGTTGTTGTTATAGCATAGATCAATATCGACTCAGACTCTGTAACAAGCCACTTTGTTAGTTTAGCCTAAGTTAATTAGAATATTGGCGGCAACTCTTCTATCGGTAGCTGGGCTTAAACTGAGTGGCTATTGAAAACAGAGAGGGGTGCAGTTACACAAACCGTGCATGAGCTCTTTTAAACCGCA
Source organism: Dolichallabes microphthalmus (assembly GCA_026413445.1). Lineage (NCBI taxonomy): Eukaryota > Metazoa > Chordata > Actinopteri > Siluriformes > Clariidae > Dolichallabes > Dolichallabes microphthalmus. The sequence continues at coordinate 1,145,626 of JAOTQY010000050.1, forward strand.
GTGAGACTGACCGTGGTCTTTGCTGAGACAAAGCCAAAAGACGAAGGATGTAATTAGCTCCAATCCTGGGAAAGAACAGGTTGGCCTTGTGTAATGGGGCCAGCTGACGTTTGAGCGTGGTCTCCTCTTTGTCTGAGTGCACTGGCTTGCAAATTCCCCTCATTAAGATGCAGCAGTGTCTTGAAGTATTTTCTTTTTTTCATTTATTTACCAAGCTTACATCATGCAGCTTTACATCATGCGAAAAATGTGGTTTAAGCCAAAATAAAACAAAGTAAAAGGTACAAGTATTATTTCAGTGCTAAGTGTGAAGGCACTGCTAATTGAATTTTCATTCAAGCAAATACACCTCAATTACGATACCTTCCATGAATGAATAAATCACTAAACACGATTAAAGTTACAGTGCTAATGATGTGTAAATGAATAGTATACGTAAACATGCTATTGCTGTATTAACCCGAATCACTAAATTGAGGCACGAGTGGACGGGCTGTCATTTTCTGCACATAAGTACAATTTCTTTTTTCTGTTTGATCTGAATTCATGTCAAGGCAACTCGTGTGAACGAAAACAACAAAACGAGAAAAGAAACGAAAATATTGTACTTAAAAGAGACTGACAATGGGTAAAAAGAAACCCTGAATAATAGTGTTCCTCTTCAGGACAGAAGAGCATGAGTAGTGTTTTAGTGTAGACAAAAAAAAAGCTCCTGAAAAGAAAGAAATGATGTGAAAAAACAACTGGATGGGGATAGAATAGTAACACAACTGTCTCTATAAAAACAGTGGTTTTTCTGGTCAGGGTTTTTTTTTTTAATCACAAAGTTGAGCTGGTGTAGCTGGAAAAATGGCAAGAGACATGGGTTATAAATGGACAATAGCTTGTTGACTGATTTGGTAATAGACATAAGACTAGTTCTTGATTTCTAATCAATCATGTAAATGAATTAAATATATTTGCTTCTCATATCAAAAATCCATTAGGATAAATTACCAGCTCTTTTCAATCCTTTATTTTTTGTGTTGTGAAAAAAAACTCATACAGGTTTATATAACGGAACTAATGTATTATACATATCAGTTTTATAGAGATGGCAAAATCTGGGTCATCTCATTATAAAACAGCTGGCATGAACAGAACAGCTGGCATGACAAGCAAATGCAAACCGCTCCACTGGATCCCTGTGCAAAGTGTGGTTAGGTCAGCTGGGTCAACAAGCAGGTTGGGTTGGAGGACCATATACTGTAAGTTCTTCACAGAACTGCTTCTCAAATATTTAATCAGTATTTTCTGAGCTCTAGATCTAATCCCCTAACCTTAAGAACCGTATTGTCCCACAGTAACCAGAGCAGGATAAGTATTCCAGTTTAGAAAGGACACTGACGTGTCACAGGTACGCTCTTCGCAAGACAGAGTTACATCATTTTCACAACCTAGTGTTCGACAAATCTAGTTCAATGCAATATGCTCTCATAAAGAAAAAAAATATGTTATTCATGATGCTACTCTTGTGGCCAGAATGTGAAATAAAATATATAATATAAAATATGAAATGTGGGGTGCCCTTAAGCTGTGTGGCTTTTCCCAGACAGATGTTTGTCTGGAGGCTTTTCAGAGCCTTTTGCACATTTCTTTTTTAGCAATCCAACTGAAAATCTAACTCACACTCTATCCTATTTTCCAACTTTACCTTTTGTGTATTCTTAACATTCGGAGAAATGTCAGGCGATGCCATTTTATTATGAGGTGCAAAACACTGAAATTTACGCAACCAGAGGCATGAGTGCTCAATATATACTTTTGTTTGTTTGAAACAGTGGTCATCAAATTAGATTTGTTTTTGTTAGACCCGATTACAAGGTCTTCTCATACAAATCCATAATGTTTTTGCTCTGGGCAAAACTGTGCTGAAGAAGAGGAGGGGGAGAAAAGTCAAGTCAGCTGGGGAGCTGGTGATCGACTGCAGAGACTGCAGCTGATCGATGCTGCCACAGGCAGAATGTCATATGGTGCCAGATAATTTTCTGTGTTCACCCCATCTTGCAGCTCGTACAGTATTCCCACACATGATCTAGACTATACTTTCACACATAAAGCACAAACCTATACACATTGAAAGATTAATGTTGTAAGGCTTTTCATGGTCTCATCTTCATTGCTGACTATATTCTCTGACACTGACCTCCAGAAGCCCCAGACTGAACTTAGAATATACTAGAATGATCTACTAAACAGCGGCACTCACCCAGTCTTGGCGAAGTTAGTCCAGTAGGTCATAACCACGGCGCTGAGCATGACATCATTCTTAGAGAAGTTGCAAGGGAACAGGTCAGTAGGCCCGATCATTGGGATCCCAAAGACATACGGTACTTCGTCTCCATGTGCCGCGTCTGACCAGGCGGGTTTCATCAAACTCTGGCAGTGGTGATAGAAGGCATAGAAGTAGGTGGGCGAGCCATAGCGAGCATGCAGGTCAGCCGTCACCACCGATGGTTCCACCCACTGATGGTCAGTGAATAGTGCGACGAGGGTCTTGCGGCGTGTTTCTGGGTTGTCTCGGTCAGCCCAGTCCGTGTACATGAACTTGATAGTCTCCCTCAGAGTGTCCTTCCCCTCTGGGTAGCCATACAGGCTGTCTACAAAGTCAGAGACAGAGAAGTCGAAGTCGTTGCCTGAAACGCCGTCTTCAGAGTCCACAACGTTTTCCACAAATCGTAGACCCTCGCCCTGGTTCACGCCCAGCATGATGTCGTAATTGAGAAACTCGCCCTGCTCCATGAGGATCTCGGGGTCATCTGGGATCACATCACCATCGATCACTGGCCCGAAGGCCACATGGTAGCGTGCAGGCTGGATGTCCTGCTCTACTAGCTCGCGGGCGTTCTTCTTCCGTAGGCAGTGCACCATGTCCATGGTATCCAGCACATTACAGCCCACCTTCTCTGCAAGCAGACGTGTATATTTCACAGGCTGGTAGTTGACAGCCCAGCTGGATAGCGCTGAGCCGCTTTGGATGATGGCGCGATGAAACAGACCTGCAAAAAAAAAAAAAGGAAAAGGAAAAAAGGGACATAAACAAACTTTTCAAATCACACTTTGAGCAGTGAGTAATTGTGACGACTGACTTTAATAATCATCAAAAAGAACATTTCTACATTAATGCTCAGTCTATAGTTAATCTTTCCATCCTATTGACCTACAATGTGGCACATGGATAAATAGAATCATTTAGCAGACATGTAGACAGATGGCTTTGTATAGCAATGCATTTATATAACAGGCAACATTTGCTATGTGCATATATACTACTAAGATCTTCTCAGGTTAAAAGAGTGCTGTGCTAGAGTTCATATATCGAAATCATATAAAGCGTCTGATCACTAGTTGTGAACAACACATTCACACCCACCTCCTTGCTAAAGCAGAGTAGTATTCACTCTTTGCGTAGGAACAGAACAGTATGACTTTCCATAGCCAGTACCAAAACTGATGGAGGTTCAAGTCTCTCTAGTGCTTGGCTGCTCAGTAAGTACTACTAACCGCTCCTCAACCATAACAGTTGTGCAGCAAACGGAGCCAAAGCAGTCTGCCTACACATGCACTGCTATTGGAAGGCTATAAATATAAAGAGGAATGGGCACAAACGCCTGTATTACTACTGTACAATGGCTCTTGTACACCTCAGAAATGATCAAGAGATATGTGCTTGCACACAGTTGGCAGCCCAAAATAGCTTGGGCTCCGATATAAGGTGCACTTTTGCTGCAGCAATGCACTTTTTTTTTTCTTCTTCCCAGTTTAGTCTGTTAAAGGATTACTGGCTCAGCCTCCTCAGGGCAATCTCCTACCTGATTGCACAATTGATCTGAAGACCTGCACGCGCCACATTGCCCCGATGCACACTGACAATGTTTGCCAACCACTTAGGCCTTCTCATTTGCAGCAAGATAACGTTTTACGAGCCAAATGGTGGAGAAAAGAAGGACCAGTGCAAACATCGCTCAGTTTGAACAGTGTACGCTGCTAATGAAGTTTTTCTTTTTCTTTTTTCTTTTTAACCAAATTCCCTGTGCTGATTAGGTCTAGAAGAATAAATACATACTGCAGTTCTCCTCCTCGACAATGTTGCTAACACTTCTGGAGGACAATACAGAATAGATCAGAGACTGATTGTCTCTGTGTGAGTGTGTATAGACCATAAATCTATGAGAATACACTAGCGAGAGAGTGGGTTGTTTGGCACTTTGTTTCTTGGAGCAGCTCCATGGGTGAAGCTTTGGGCAGGACAGAGGCCAGACTCCCCGAGTGAGCTGAGCAGATGTCAAGGATATCGCTGAGCTCTCTGAAGCATTAGCACAGTATGTGCAAGATGAAAGATGGCCACCTTGGGGCTGAGAAAGTGGCAAATCTGTCCCTGCCCTCACTCTTCGCTTATTGACCTAATGTTCTCCTCTGTTCTTTGTGTTCTGCTGGAAGCCCTGTGCAACATCATGGAAGTGTTAAGCCTTTGATTGTGGAATCTTGTGTATAACTGCAAGACAAACCTTTACCCTTAACCTTCCTCTGAAAAAGATAAATCACCTTAGGCATTATTCCTGGCCACTTCCCCTTGGCCAGCCAAATGGCCAGAGGCGTTAAGAGCCATATTTGACTCACAACATTGTCGGCTACATCTCCGACTATCCCCTGTGTAACCATGTCTGTTTTTGCTATGGAGGAGCATCAACCCTGCCTCGGTGACTCGCTGATTGATTGAAGTAATTATTCTAGACGAGGGTCACCTCGCCAAAGTACAGCGGATACAAATTACTAGCTGACTGAGAAATTGCCTCGCAAACAATATACTTTGTACTTTTAATTGTGTGCCTAGATCTTTATTAATACTAAATTATCCTCAGCTCTCAGCACTTTACATTTACATTTGAGTACTTATTATCCTCTAACCTATATGTATAACTTCTTACCCTCTATCTGAACTCTTTGGAACAACCTCTAAAAGAAAAACTTTGTTATATGGTGCTATAGAGTTTTTTTTTTTAATATTACAAACACGGAGAGCAATGGATATTATTTCATTATTATTATGTTATTATAAAATGTCAATCAATTCATGGTTCTGTCTAGTTTGGGAGGTTTATCTACTTCACCTATTTTTTTTTTATGTTATTTTTTTTTCTAACTAAGGACTCCTGTGAGACTGACTGAGAATGTTTTGTCTGTGCAATTTTAGTTTTCTCTGTCTTTTCATAAACAGGGTGAGTAGAGGCAGGGAACGTGGCCCCACGAAATACAATTTGGTGTTTGGTACTCGAGTATTTGTACTTCATTACTATACTTAAATATCACTCTTTGATCCTTAATCAAGTATTAAAAATATAAAAAGAAAGTCTTTTCAATACTTGGTAATACTTTAATGATTTTTTTTTTGAAGGCAAGTAGTTTTTTGACTTTTACTCAAGTGCAAATTTAAACGCAGGACTTCTACCTTTACTGTAGTACAGTAATATTTAACCAATGGTATCTTTACTTTCACTCTAGTACAGGATTTGTACGTATACTTCAGCTCCATCCATCCAACTAGGTGTTTCTGTAGTCCAACTAGGGACAGTGGAGGCTGATGGTGAACGCTATATTTATTCCCATTTTTACGATCATGGTAGAACATAAATGTACACACTACGGGAAATTTGGAAAGGCCAATTAGCCTAATCTGCTTCTATTAAAGTAATATTTTACCTAGGGTATCTTTGCTTTCACTTAAGTACAGGATTCGTATACTTCAACTAGCACTCTTAATAAATAAATAAATAAATTAAAAAAAATCTGAACCTCCCTGTCAGTAAAGATTTCATTATTAAACTATATACCTCATAAGTACTATAAAATATGTACACAAATAGTTTTTAACATTATAGTTTTGCTAATTTAGCATTCTTCCGATTGCAGATTTGACTTTATTTATTGCCATAATAACTTTGAATAAAACATGTGCTTTCCAAAACTGTAACTGTGGCTTTCCAAGATCTGCAGACCCATAAGTATTCCCAACACAAAGTCAAACAATGTTCATCACTGACTCTTTATCCTTAATGAATATTAAACGATAATGAAAAAATAATTCACCTTTCTACATAAAACATGAAGAAATCTAATGACATTTTGCTTGATGAATAAAAATGAGATCAGACAAAAGCGAAAGTTTGTGTGCTAATTTTGCACAGATGATTATACAAAGCCCATAAAGGCATGCTGCATGCTAAACACTGGGCCAGGTGGAGGACGGGGAATGGCAAGAGGATGCCGCTGTAGTTGTGTGCATTAGCTAATCACCTAACAGATCTCTATATGCTAATGTTAAAACTTTGTGTTTCAGGGGAAATGCTGTCAGGCTTCTAACTTGTCCACATTTTCTGTATTGTATATCCTGTCTAGATGACTTCTATGTTCTTTTTACGTGAACGCAGTTTAATGAATTTGATTACAATCCGAAATATATCTGTTATAATGGACGCTTGGGGTTGTTATTATGTATGCATTGTGTGAAACACCAGATAGAAGGGCCTTCGGGCTCTGTTTGACATGGGTGCAGAGCGCATAAACCTGCAGGCCTATCCATCAGCGAGTGGCTTTGCTGGCAGATTGAGGTCATGGTGAATTATGACAGGAGCTGGGAGGTAATCACTCATTTGGCCCAGCTAAAATGCTGCTGCATGCCTGGGCTTTGTCGACCTCGACTGCTTGCCTTCTCCTCTCAAGACACTAGTTAACCAGCTGCATAGCAGATGCTCTGATTGGCTAATGACAGATATTCACTACAGATACAAACCGGTGACCTTGCACAATGTGTATCATCATACAGTATCATCACATGTGGGCTATGAACTGATACACATTACACGATGAACATACGGTCATAACTAGTGGCAAAAGAACAACAGAACTCTGTCTTTTTAATTTTAGCAATCAGTAGGTGTGGAAAATGATTGTCTTTTTGGCTTACCACTAATCCCTTCAGATTAATGCAGAGCAGCTGCATACTGTACATTCTCAGAAAACAGGGAAGTAAAATAAGTAATGTTTCCATGATGCTGAGGTGGCACCCTCACAAGAACAAATGTGTTGTTTTTTTTACTTAGTAAGGTGCATGCTTCAAGAGTAGCACTTTGCCTTAGTAGTTGCCTCACAACTCCAGAGTTAGGGGTTCGAATCTCATCTCCCGTTTCATCTGGGTACTCCGGTTTCCCCTACAATTCAAAGGTATCCATTGTAGACCGATTTGCAATTCCAATTTGCCCATAATGTGTGAGAGTGTGTGTGTGCCTGAAGTTTGCAAGAAGTTTGAGGTCCACAGCAACGTAAATCTCCTTTACAGCATTGCTCACGATGGCGGTTTGAGCGTATGCATGGATGGAGTGTGCTTCAAAGTACTTTTAAAAGCTAATTAAAGGTACAAGAGTCAGCCTTCAGGTTTAATTATTTACCTTCAATCACTTATAAAGGTAAACTGTACTCACATTACCATGAAATAGACAGACATCAAAGTTACCCTTGAAGCTTCCACTCCATTCACAGGGCAAGTTGAACTGAGCGAAAACCGGCGCTGACAGCAAACCCCTTGTCTCAGAGAAGTGTCAGGAGCTCCTGTCTTTATAAGCTTCTCTCCAGTGTCCACTGGCTGCTTCACACACACACACACACACACACACACACACACACACACACACACACACACTAGCACATCTGCACTCTCACTAGTGATTATGGCATTTTAGCCTCGCCGTGCTCTGGGCTTGTTCCTCTAAGTCACCTCCCCAGTGTGGAGGCGAAATCCCTCAAGTCTCTCTGACTGCCATGGATGACTGGGATTCCACAGCGGAATCATCTCTTGTTCTGTCCGATGTGCCATTATCATCACGATTTTCTCGCTATTGCAATCCAGGTTTTACTGCGAGGCTTTTTCACTGGTGATGCCATTTTAACAATGCCTCCTGCTTATTCACCAGCTCCTCTTCCTTTTATTTAAGAGGCCAAGTACGGAAGCGGTGGGGATGTAGACCATTCATCCAGAACGAATACATCTCTGTCTGTCTTGGCTCCTACCTTTGACTCGGGAGCCTGTCTCCATAGTTACGACATATATGGAAAAAAACTCATGCTAGGTGCAGTCAAGCAGCTACCTGCTTCAGTGTTATGTAAATTATTTTTTTCTGAGACAGCAGCACAGAGGATCCTATTATGCAGCAATTTGTCTCCAGGGCCAAGCATGATTTCTGTAATGGCACAAACTTCCTACCTATAGATTAGCCTGTAGAATAGCTGTAAATCGATTCCTTTGGAGTCGCAAAGGGCAAACACTGCACTCCACATTCCTGTCCTCAAGCAACAGCAATCCCAGGAGTTATAATAGAATATAACACACTGGTCGGTCGTCCTCACAGTGTGTAAAATGTACCAGGGGATTATAATGCCTGATGCTGTTTTACCATGTTAGCGTATTGGATCATAAACAATGGAGTATGACATGAGATGCCATCACCTGGGCCATTACACTGCTGAATCACACCTCTGAGCGCATTTTGCCCCCCATCCTATACTGCATCTTTGCATATAAACGAGGCAAATTACCATAATTAAGGCCCCGCTTTCGGTTATACTGTTTAACTTGCTTACTTCATTTACTTGCGTCCCCTTATTTTATTTAGAAAATCCTACCCAAAGTCACTCACTGCCTTCTTTAATACGTTTATTCACTGTTTATTCATTGGAGATGAGGGAAAAAATCGATTCAGTCACAAATCACGATTCTTTTGTGTGGTGATTGACGAATCATCACACTGACTACAAAATCATTTTTTCAAAACCAATTTTTTCACATTTATAGAACAGAAGTGATCCGGTAGATCGGTCAGAATTGGCTGGTTTACAGTTTGATTGGTCATGACTGATGATCAGCCGATCGGCCTCAGATATAAACGATTCTGTACCGAGCACAGAAGCTTCCAAGTGGTGCAACAGAAATGCATTTTAAGGCGTTACACTTTCAAAAATTGCACCGGTTAAAAGTCTCTAATCCGCCTTTTTCTCCACGCTGTGAGCAAATTCGTCACAAACCCACTTATTACACACGATTACACCAGTCTCAAAACACTGCACGCACAATTTATTCAACAATCCTGTGCGTTAGAAGCCACAGCGCCTGCGTGCTCCCAGCCACTCAACCTAAATGCTCACTTTGGAGGCAATTGGAGGCGCCGTTTCTCGATAATTCTGCAGGTGGTTCACTTTGAACTATTAACAAATCTTCATCCCGTGTGGTAGGAGTGCGTTATTTGCTAAGTTTGTTTAGAAATAATAGATCGGTGCTGTTTAGTTAAATGATAAAATCTTGTATTTGAAGTTATTTTGTATTGTTTAAATGCTGCCCTTGGTTTTAAAGTGAGACTACTGTACATTTAATTACTCATTAAACTTAAAAAAATTCTGGGGAAAATGTAATATCTAAACAAGATATTTATAAAATTGTGATACTTACAGAATGGCAATTTTAATTGAATCGGGACCTGAGATCGTGATAATATCGAATCGGGAGGTGACTGGTGATTCCCATCCCTGTTATTCTTACAATTACTCTCAGCAATGTACAATAAAAATTATACAATGATTATCAGCTATCAGGCTGCAGTGGAGCAGTGCATGAAAATACTGCAGGTTTGGTTAAGAAATTCAGTTATTATTCATAACAATCATCTAAATGACCATGGCTGATCTCATGGGATTTTGATGGTTCTGCAGGCAAAAATGCCTAAGTGAGTGCTTCAGGAGGTACAGAATGACTGTGGTTAGTTAAGTAACTACTCTTTACACTCGTGGTGAGCAGAAAAACATCTCATGCACAACTCATGAAACGTTGAATCGGATAGACTACAATAACAGAAGACCACAAACGTACATTTGTGGTGAAACGTTGAATCGGATAGACTACAATAACAGGAGACCACGTGGGGTTCCAGTTTTGTCAGCCAAAAACTGGAATCTTTTCGTCGTGTCCAATTCCTCCCAGTCACTATGGGGCTCCCACATTAAGCTCATACCACCACTCAGTCAGGAGGGCCGCAGACCACCCACGTGTTTCCTCCGACCCACGTGATGTCACCGACCATTTTTTTCGTACTGCTTGTGTGAGAGTGCGAAGTACCTCTCATCCCTCCCCCCTGAGAGAGCTCAGCCCGCTGTGAGAGGTAACAGCATCACCCGGGGTTCGAACCAGAGATCTCCGGATGATAGGGCGAGCACTTTACCACTGCGCCACTCGGAGGCCCCCAAAAACAGGAACCTAAGGGGCACATGTTCACCAAAACCCTGCCACATGATTATATGCCTGATTACATAATATGTGTATATTATGTGTGCATTATAATCCTTACACTACAACTGCCTCATGCATAGTCACAACTACTGGTTTTCTGAAACCAACTGATAAGAAAAACCTGTTTGAAATGTTAACACAAACTTTCAAGCGAAGGGTCTAAGTTATAGGAACTAACACATGAGCATCTGGTGGCACAGCAGGTAGTGTGGGTGACTCACAGCCGCTGAGCTCAGGATTCAATGCTGAACTCTAGTTACTGTCTACGTTTGCATGCTCACCCAGGTAAATAATGCACTAAAACTCCATCTCTTTATACAACTCAAAACCTGGGTGACGAGGAGCAACGGCCAGAGGCTAAGGCGGAACAGTGAGCGATGAAGAGAAACAGCACAAATAAAGCTTTATCCACCAACCATGGAGGATGGATGACTAAGAATGATCCAATCGACAGCATCTGAGCTGCAGGATCGATGCCTCTCTCAGACGGGACAAGCGCAATATCTTCCGCTAATCATGGCACGGCACCCTGCAGTCGATAGCGCGCACTCTCGAGTGCTCAGCAGCCACATCACCTCCACTCTGCCCACACTGCTGTAGTATACTAATCTTACAACATACCTCCAGTTCAATCACTTGCTCTTTTCACTTCATGTCTATCTTAAACCTTTTTCTTTTTAACATACTGCGCTCCCCGAAGATGTGCTGCTTTCTGACACTCCCTACATCTTTCTTATTATATCTTACTACTGTTCTACTACTAAGACAACAACAACAACAACAACAACAAAAAACCACTACTGCTGCCACTCACTACATTTCCCAGAATGCGATGGTCAACAAACAAGGCTACTGACAGTGCCAACTCCCAGAAAGTAATCTACAACTCATCTGACTACTGATTCCTAACACCTGGAATCACCCAATTTTACACACACACATGCACATGAACCTCAAATGCTCACACTCACTGGAAAGTCTATGCTGCCTGTAAAGGTATATCTTCTTCTATACCAATTATCCTGGTCACAGGGGGCTTGGAGCGTATCTGAGGAGCCTTTGGACACAAGCCGTGGTACACCCTGGACAAGGTGCGCATCCATTGAAGGCACACAAAAGACAATTTTAATTAGTCAATTCGCCATGTCTTTAGACTGTGGGTGGAAACCAGAGTACCCAGAGGACACTTACAGTCCCAAGCCCTCCAAACTCCATCCACACAGACCTGAGGCGGGAATCGAACCCTCGAACATGGAATTGCAAGGCCACAATCAGCGCCACCCACCACTATGCCACTGTGCCACCTATGTGTTTTCCTGTTTTGATAATCCAGTTCGATTTTGTTTCTGGTTTCCCATGTTAATCCTCTCTCGCACTCATCTTGTTTGAATGAGGGCATGCATCAGCTACACATCTATGAGAGCTACTATAAATGATGAAAAATCCCAAAGCTAACCTTAGGCCACCTTGAACATACATGCTTTAATCCGGTTTTAAAAATAGCTAACGCAATCTTTTCTTATGCTGTGTGAAAAATGTTTGAAAATCATCTACCGCACTTGGAGCTGTGAATGATGTGCATGCGATGGCTATAGTGCTGCAGGATATCTTTCTCTATGCCTTAGTTTCACTGTATTTACTTCTCTCTCTCCTTCTATTTCGACCGCTTTGCCCTCTCTGCCATGCCAGACCTACAGACAGAATACATTGTGAAATATATATATATATTTTTTTTCACTTCACAGCATAAAGTAAACATCACTAACATCCTGTTTGCTCCCACTTTCTCACTGCGCTGTGAAAAAGAACAACACCACACACACAGTCACACATCACCCAACGCAACCAACAAGACGCCCAGTGAGCTGTAACTCGTGTCGATTCGGAGACGTGAGGAATAATGAGTTATTATTGTGTTATCGCTGTTTATCTCAGTGCCATGTCGGCGTAAGCCTCTCCACTAATCTCATTAGATTCAACACCCGGTAAAGTGTTTTTCTGATTCCTCGTCCGTGCACTTTGCAGCCGAACGGGTTCGCTCTGGTGCGTCAAGTATAAACGATTCCCTCCATTTACATGCCATTTACGAGAGGAATATTTTTTTGGGGGGAAAAAACACAATCGGAAAAAAAAAAAAAAAAAAATCCACCATCACCGACAACAAAATAACAACCTCCCACTGAGCCAGGCTGACTAAAGCCAAGGGTGTGCTATTTTTGGAATCACAGAGCCCACCATGGGAAGCTCACTCGGGGAGAAAGAGGTAATTTGGAACACTTTGAAAAGCATGAAAAATGTAATATTTCTAATCAGATTAACGTAAAGGGGATTTACTGTGTAGCCATACACAATTCACTTATATTCCTGGCTCCACTTTGACTCTGACAGCCAGCCCGCGTGGCCGAGATGCAATTTCAGCTGCCAGGGAGCTTGTGCGGGTAAGGCAGTTAAATTTGTGATAAAAATCAGCAGAAGCTGACCCTTAGGGGGTCTTCAAAGAACCTAGCACAAACCGTGGTGCTCCAGCATGCTGAGAGCAAGATATAGATAGAGGTGGAAAGATGGAGAGACAGCGAACAAGACTACACTCCTAACAATTTCCAATGACATCATGGCAGGGAGATCTCAGGGTCGATTATAAGCAGAAAACGCTCTGTGTAGCTGAAAAAAACGAAACAATCGAACACAAAGGTTTAACAGCTCTGCCTCTGAGCTTTTAAAGATTACTATCTCATTAGGTTTTAGAAATGCAGCCTAGACAGTGTAAAAACATCATGCATGCACACAAACACGCACATATAAAAACCAAAGACCCATAGACTAAAACACATCTCCAGGCAGACCAACGCCTACTCCTCCTCAATGAGAGGCAGAAAACTACCTTACGGCCATTTCAAAGATATGCTCTCTTTCTCCTCCTTTCCATAGACTCTCCTCATTAAGCAGAAAATACATCTCATGCTATCTGTACAGCATTTACGCTCCTTCACAGCTTCTAATAGCGGTGCCAAAATGCACTCAAAATGCAAACTGAGAGAATGAGGAAAAAGAAATAACAGCTGATGGTTAAAACTACTTTTGGGAAATTGCATACACTCTATCAAGGCTTTTTTTTGTTTTGTTTTTTTGGTCATCCTGTCTAATTTCTGTCTTGCTGATTTCAGAAACAGCAGATCAGTATTGACATTTTGGACATCATGTTTGAGCAAGCATTAACAGGTAAATGTTTGACTACGCGAGGCAGACGACTCTCTTCGTGCGTCCTGTGACAGCCATGTCGGTCTGGGACATGGATGGGTCTCTGTCTGTGGCCAGTTCCAAGACCCTGGCCAGTGAGATAACAGGCTCCGCAGTAGAACAACACATATGCTCGCGCTAATTCAAACAGACACGCTGTGTAAACATGGGCCTAAAATAGTAGCCCGCTGCCTTTTCACTTTTGAACACAGTAAAGACTGAAATGGAACCATGAAGTCAGAAACGTATTCCTACCGCATCACGACATAATCATGGTGTTTAAAGCAGCTGCGCTCCATTGTGGGAGTGTGTGACGCTGGAGATGTGTATGTATGAGTGTGTGGGTATAAGTAAGACAAGCTGTATTCCTCTATTTTGATAGATCATGATTCCTCTTGGCTAGTCAGTCAGTCAGTCAGTCAGTGTGCATGAACTGTCTGATGAGCAGACCGGTTATTGTTAGTATTAGTCTAGATTTTGTTTATGAAAACTGACAGTGCTTTAAGTAATAAAAAATATGGAAGTTGCTCAGAGATTAAGGCTCTAGGCTACCAATCAAAAGGTCACGAGTTTGCCTCTTAACTCCAGAGGTGATGTTTCATGGCTGACTGAGCCCAGCTTCCTAACAATATGTGAAACTTCCCATACACTTAAGCGCCTAGCACATCTTAACCATTTCCCTTATACCACTGTCAGAGTTCCATCTTTGTCCTGTTGCCTAGTTCTCAGATTTATGTCTAATTTTTATCCATTGAGAAAACTGGGGATTTCAAAACTATCAAACAACACATATGGGATTAGGTAATTACGTAACAACAAGAAAAACAACGGTTAGTTGTTATTTTAAGACACAGAGGTCGGCCTTTCTGTAATAGTTCTTGCAAGAACAGTATTGTCAAGTGCATTT
>JAOTQY010000050.1:1194177-1205905 GCA_026413445.1 Dolichallabes microphthalmus
GACATTTGCCATCTCCACATCATTGCATTCAGTTTTTATTCACAATTTGTTTAGTGTCCCAACTTTTTTGGAATCTGCTTTGTAGAAGTTTAACACAATGTGTTAAATAAACATCCATATGTGTATCTGTTTAGTGCTTAAAACTTTCAGATCTGGATCTGTACTTAAATTTAGACTCGGTGTGGGTGTAAGACAAACATAGAATTTTTATTTTTAAATATATGATCCCCACCTTATGTACATACTAGAAAAAACTGAGATAGTGGTGCCAGCACTTTCAGCAATGTCTATGACTTCTCCATTCTCAACCTAACCTTGAGATATACAGTATACAGTTCACAAAGTTATTATTCTTTGTTTGTAAACAAACTAAAAGGTCCTGGTGTACAGTTAGTTGATATGCAATCAAATCAATTTCTCATGTTATTTTTAAAACCCAGCCAAGGATTCGTTTCAACATTATTAGCTTTGTCCTATAAAGATAACTGCGATATTTATTGATAGAAATAACCACCTGGCTGACCTAACTAACAATGGCTTATACACGAATGTATCACCCAAGGTCCCTACAGTACATCCTGCTGTTTAAATATCATCAGTTATAGTACATAAAGTGGAATTGATTGCCACTGGAGAGCCTCTATATTTTTCATGGTCTAGCTCTGTCTGTAATAAAGCCATAGAGAGGGAATCTATTATCACTGGCCTCTCTCAGGAAGTTGAAGGGTGACTCAAACAAGTGGAGAGGAGATCAGGAAGAGGAGGAAGCTGCCGATGATGATGATGATGACCATGATGCAATGAAGCCTGTCTTCTTTCCCTTTGCCCTCATTGTGGGTGCCAGATAACAAGGCTGGCTGTGTATCCCAACTATCTTCCACCCCTCTCAATGCACCAAGAAAAAAAAAGGACACACAATCAAAGCCTTGAGATTCTTGCAGAAATCCTTCCAGCCTCCCTCCCTCCCAGTTCGACGACAGAGCGCCAGGCCCCCTGCCCCCTACCCCCACCCCGGGTGTATGAATGGAAGGTTCTGGGGTGTGGATGGAGAAAGAGGCCGCTTGAAGGCCAAAATGTCTGCATAAAGACGCAGTGTGTCAGTTTCCTTCATGAACACTATCACCCCTGCAGTCCATCCCTCCCTAAGGGATCTATTCACTGTTCCCACATGCTATCCATGCAAAACCCCCAACCAAAAAAATATATATATATCCCACTCTCCGTAAGAAAAATCATGGCATTCTAAGAAATACGAGGTCTGAAAAGAAAACGGGGAAGGCAGGCAGGGGAGGAGGTTGTGGCAGTGAAAAGATTCAACTCTCATTTATATCATGAAGCTGCTTTTCTGTCACTCTCTCTTTCTTGTGGTACTCAATAATGTGACTACGGAGTTCAAAGAAAGACAGTGCTGTATTTTTTTTTTCCTGCTTTGAGTACTGAGGCCTATTCACTACACGCTTCTTCTGTGTTTCCGGTGGTAGAACAAAAAAGGAGGCCATAGATTTGGACATAGCTTTGTTGTGAGACACTAGGAATGACTAGCACACTGCGATTTTCTGTGCAGCAAGTCTGTTCATTGTCAGACGGCTGGAATGGTCTACATACTGTACATGGCATCTCAATCATGTTTGTTTCGAGTTTTCAGGAAGTTCCAAATGTCACGGATGAATACGGCTTCATATCCATCTGCCTCCAAGGTTCTGGCTCGAAGCTATGCTTTTGAAACGAAATATTCCACAGAGTGAGCTGCGAATTCATGGGAAAGCCTACATATGGTAACTGGCGTGAGATAACATATTATATGACTTCATGTGCAGTGTAATCTCATGCCAGGAGGCAAATCTTAATTGGTTTTAAATGAGATCCAATAAGAGTGCCTTTGGAGACTGGTACGCTTTCAACTCAGTGAAGCCGAGTTGCACGCCTCCAGTTCAGGAAGTCGGCCCATGCTCAAAATTCGAATTGCTTTCTCCAATCAGTCTGCGAAATGAACTGCAAATGAGGCTGACCCCAATCTAGCACATGTACACCACCGCGACACAGTTTAAATATCTATTGCAACCTTCTTAGCAGGATAGACAAGAGCCTGTCTGCAAACTGTCATCAGCACACGCAGCTTATCATCAACAGAAGATGATAAACTAATCAGCCCTAGAGATTTACAGGTGATAAGAATAGAGTTCCTCCTAGAAAAGTGTGTGACGAGTAGTAGGGTAATATCTGTCTGAACAGGGAAGGGCCAACTGACTCTCTTTGACGCTAGCTCTTAATCGGATTACACGATCGGATCTCTTCGGACAGTTCAACCTCTCTCGCCTCGACAAACCACTGGAGCCGCAGCTACAAAAGAGCAATTTGCATGGTACACTCTCCTTCCTAATTGAATACATTCCAATCGATCCCACAATGCTAAGTGGTTTGGTGGATCGGTGGGGGTGCACCAGGAGACTTGAGGACAGCTCTCAAAGACAGCGAAATGTGTCCGCTTCACATCGAACTGAACGGCGGCCAGCCATATTCACGTTTCTTCCACGGCACTCGAGTGAAGTGGATGTTGTGCGTGTCAGCACGGCGACTAATCAAAGCAAATTGTGAGAAGGAAACGGCTCGCAAGATGATAAATTAGAGCGTTTTCAAAACCGCACCTGACCTCAGGTGGCAGCCACAACCTCGCTTCGTGATAATGAGCAGATTCCGAGGCATCTTAAACTTTGAAGTTTTCAGATGTTAGGACCCAAACTCACTCAGACAGCCTGCTACCTTTTCTCATTTTTTATCTCCAGCAGATTAGTAATGATTTGCATCACCTCAGGCAAAAGGCCAGTGGGGATCCGTTGTCTTAACTATTTCCTGTTTTGAGCTGTCTGTGTTTTTCGGGAATTTAAAAAAGTGCAGAAGTATCTGGTCTGACTCCTGCATCGCTGACAATGTGTTAAAAGGGCACTAGTTAACTGCACTTCACCTCAGGGAGAAGAGTAGAAGAGAGTTATGCCTCCGCTGTCCTGCTCTGAAGTAGATTACAGGGGAAGTTGCTGCCTCCCAGCATGCCATTGTGTGTTTGAATGCTCAAGCAATGGGGAAGTATGGATATTAATCACAGGGACGAGTAGATGCTTAAGAGATGGATGGGGTGTGAGTGCAGTGATGTCACCCTGACGAATGGCTTGGCAATGTTGGCGGAGACTTGCGCATCGCCTCTCATTTCAATTAGTTCCTCAGCGCTACTAGCACCTCTCACCTCTAGCGCAGTGTAAAAACTTGTCCGTGTTTGCGTGTTTTGCACGGACACGCGAACACGTACACATACGGTATGCCGTTTCCCCCCCGTCCTCTATCTCTGGCCGCAGGTTGATGAACAGACATACCTCTATCACACCAAACTGACGGCAGTGCTTTTAAACAGGGGAGCAGTGATCCACGAGCATTGCTCTTTGAATTAATCACTTGCTATTACTGGCACAGCAGTTTGCAGGCTTCCCTTGACCACTGCAAGTCATTACACAGTGAATATCAGCTCTCACCTAAGGACTGTCACTCACCACCCGCATGATTAACTCAAGTTTCAACCACATCCTTGTCATTAGAGTTCATTTTCTCGTTGTTTGTCTGATGGGCACGTGAGCAAATTGCACATGCTCAGCAATAATGTATAATATGCCCAACCGGGTATTGAAGGAAAGCAGCAGTGCTGTAATCCATTTACATTGCTCTACTTACTGTAAATGTGCATACATGTACATTAGAGATGTGCGTGCCTGCATTAGAAACCGCATCTACCCACGTACTGTACTTGCAGCCTCTCAACCCACGCGCTCCCTGTCAAGTTGAGTTTTGAGACACTGGAGGCATTTTGGTACGTACTGTAAAACAACAGCGTTTATAAAAATCTTTATAATTCTACAGGTGGTGCACTCTGAGCTATTTTCACATTTTCGTCCCATGTGGTGGGAATGAATTATTTGCAAACAAAGTTTGTTTTGAAATAATAAGTATACGTAATAAGTAGATGATATAACAGAGATACTATACAAGCTGTTCAGTAAAAATTTTGCCACATTAGATTAATCATTAAACTATTTTAAAGGCTTAAAATTGAAAAGGCTCAAAATGTAATATCAAATCAGGATATTTATAAAATTGTGATAATTTATATTCTTGATGAACATTAGAAACCCAGAGCTTATGTTTTTCTTGTTTTGTTTGTTTTTAAGAAATAGTGAACATCTACAACATCTTCTAGAACATCCAGAACTGGGCTAATTTACAGCCAATCTTAAAGTTTAATGTTATTAAACTAACAGATGCAGATTCTTAATTACTGTGTCATGCAAATAACATCAAAGGATGCTTTAATGTCTAAAACATTGCAGATGCTTGTTATTCTTGTTTATTCCCAAAACAAGAGAATCTATTATACATCCTACATATCACACTAGCTTTCCATTTGATACTTTTTGGGATTCGACCACAGAACAATTAGTTTTGGGATTCAACCCTAGAACAATTCTACAGAACAAGTGGAGACATAAAGAGAAACTTAAGAGATTTACACGACTGTGCGCCACCTCCATTGTTTATTCTCCTGGCCTTCTGGCTACATATTACTAGAAAGAATTTATTTTACCCCTGCCTTTAACCATATAAAAATTATTTTCTTGGGTCTATAAAGCTAACCTTAAATGTTTTGAGTTTTTTCCCCTTCAGTTTCCATTTAAAACATATCTAAAATAATAAATAGATATAAGGAAAAAAATCAATTCAGTGATGTATTGCTATTCTTTTCTGTAGCAATTCATGTATCACCATACTGACTTTAAAATCAATTTTTTTTTCATTTATAGGTTCGCATTTGAGGCAGTAAAATGTTGCCCTTCTGCTATAATCCTTCAGGTGGTCCATTCTAAACTATTTACAGTACACATTGGCAGGGAGCACAGTTTCCTGTGTGAAAGGAGAAATTACTTCCCAAATTTGTTTTTAGAATTGCAACAAAATCTAAAAAAAAAAAAAAAATTAATATCAAATTGGAATATTTAGAAAATCATGATCACAATACAAATCACAATACAAATCACAATACAAATCAAATTGGCCCCTAGGTATGATGATGATATTGCATCGAGTGGTCCCTGGTGATTCCCATCCCTAGATAACGTTTGTCTTCAGCTTTACTTATGTAGATGAAATGTCTTTAGAGTAAAAGTATAACAGCTTTTGGTAGTTTGTGCCTGTCTTATCCTAAGTGTTTTTTTTTTTTTTTGTCATTATAGAACAGCTCCACTTATTTGATTGTTGGACAGTCAAAGAGTGCCTACCACTGCACTTTTATATTTCACTGTGTGTACGCGGTAGCTCAGAGCATTAAGGTTCTGGATTACTGATCAGAAGGGCGGTAGTTCAAGCACCAGCTCTATCAAGCTGCCAGTGTTGGGTCCTTGAGCAACCATGTCTGCTCCAGGGGCACCGTATCATGGCTGACCCTGTGCTCTGACCCCAGCCCGAAAGCTGGTATATGCGAAGAAAGAATTTCATTGTGCAGTAATGTACAGTATATGTCACAAATAAAGACGTATATAGTGTAAGTCTACGTAAATAACTTCTATAGTGCTCTACATGTGAAATTCCACTTCCTAGATCAAAACAGTGATTACAGTGGAGTTAGTGATATCATCAGTGGCCAGAATAAAAAGAATACGCTTCAGGAATATAACTTTGGCTTGTAAAAATCTGAAAGCTCATCAAATGTGCATAAAAATGAACAAGAGAGGCAAGGAATTTTACCAAAAGCATATCTAATAGGATTGTGCAAGCTACTGTAGGCTCCATTGGTCTCTTTTTTTACTTGCCAAAGGCACAACAATAAACTCACTCACTCACTCATCGTCTATACCGCTTTACCCTGTATTCAGGGTCGCAGGGGCCTGGAGCCTAGCCCTAGAGGCTTAGGGCACAAGGAGGGATACACCCTGGACAGGGTGCCAATCCATCGCAGGGCACACACACACATTCACACACTACGGGCAATTTGGGAGCGCCAATTAGCCTAACCTGCAGATCTTTGGACTGTGGGAAGAAACCGGAGTACCCAGAGAAACCCACCAAGCACGGGGAGAACATGCAAACTCCATGCAGACAGAGACGGGAATCGAGCCTGGCCGGGAATCGAACCCAGACCCTGGAGGTGCAAGGCGACAGTGCTAACCACTACACCACCGTGCCGCCTACAAAAATAAACATTTGGTAAAAAAAATTTTTTTAAATGGCACATTGATGTTATGTCAATTGTACTAAAATAAATCATGATTGGAAATATACTTAATTACATTTAATGAGTCTACCATTATTTATTTTTGTTAAACTTACATATTTTTTATTAATTTAAATACATCAACAAACTCAATTTAACCATACTAATTTTCTGTTCATAGAACTGTTATATACTGTATAAGAGCAATAACACACTCACAACTTCCATGGTCATGCCTACGGCCAAATCATAGCCGTGAGCCGTGCTTGTGAGATATTGCTTTATTATGCTCATGCTCACCTGTTCCTTTTTTGTGCATTTCAGCTGTATATGTTTGCCAAAGAGAAATTGTGGTTGATTGTTGCTTGGACATCGCTAGTAAATTTACAATGGATTTCACAAAATAAATAAATAAATAAATAAAAAAAGCTTTCATACTACTTACTGTATTTTCATACGACACATTTTCAATGCCAATAAATGTCACACTAATGTGTGCTAGAATTAGTGGAGACATGAAAGGTTGAATTTCTAGGATGCAATGTGTAGGCAATGGTAGGAAAATAGTCAAGAAGGTTCCTTCTAGGGCATCATTAAAGTGTAAAACCTGTGATGACATTTCCTAATTGCTGCCCTTCAAATCAACTGGATATAAAATAAAAACCCACCAGGGATGAAAATCTCACCAGGGCATCCCTATGTGCAAGAAAGCATGACAAAGTGTCTTAATGGGTGGCGTTCCAGGGCTAAAACAGGATAAGTTGCCCTAGAAGAACTCGTGCACGAAAATGAGATGAAGTGTCTTCCAGGTTTTCCTATGTGTTAGAAAATATATCATCTACAGTCAACACAATTTTATACTGTAATGAGCAACAGTGAGTTCGTTGAGGGAAAAAAACCCCTGAGATGATATAAAAAAGAAACCATAATCGAAACCACATTCGAATAGTTCGACCCTTTTCTGTTTAATACTAGATGTGCGATTAAAGTCCTCATCATTGCTGGTTTGCTTTGTATGATTGCAGACTACTGCACCACGCCTCAACCTTCTGACCTTTTTATTCATCTCTGGTGAATATAGATGCTCTTAAAAAGGACCTCAGCTGAATGGTCCATCACTGGGAAGCCTGACTGTAGACACAGTAGTCCAATTTCCATTGGGAATCACTGCCAAAAACGCTCTCGAGGTGATTCCTGTTTTTATTCATTCTATTCACACTTTAATCCATTGGCTTTGTGTTCATGAAGAGAAAAAAAAAGGTTAGATCGCTCTTTGTCTTTCATCTTTTGCTGCCTGCAACCCCACAGGAGAACGTGGCACTCGGTGTCTTTTGCCAGGCAATGGGAGACTGTGCCAGGGATCCTGTTTGTTTGCTTTTCTTTCCATCTCCATCTCGTAGGAATCTGCCTGACAGTCCGGCAGTGCTGCTTCCCCCCCAGGCATTCGGCATCAGATAAAATGTCACCACGGTTTTTGTTTCCACCTGCCCCTCAGCCGCCTGTGCACCTGAAAATCTAGGCAGAACAGAGGCCGGTCCCTGCTCAAAAACACTTCTATCTGGTCTTATTGGATAGGCAAATGATTTTAGATCCACGTGCTTAATAATTTTAATCAGTAGCAAGGTGTTAGTAGCCAACTGGGAAGAAAAACAAGCTAATCTCATCCTTTTATGGATCATAGTTTGGACGGATTTGAACAGTATGGGCTGTACCCAGCATGCTTCTTATGCTACAGATAAAACACAACTGCTCCTCTTTTCATTTTTTATCTCTTTTCATCTACCAAAGCAAAATGCTGACTTGTTTTTCTACTGCAAGTATTCCCATGTCTTTTGCTGCTCTAATTCAGAGCTAATATACAGTATGTTGACAATGTATCTGTTGTTGTTTTTTTTACAAAAATATACTGCATATTGAATAGAGCAGTATGAAAAAAAGAAACCAATATTATACACTCATCAGCCAAAACATTAACACCATTGGCAGGTGAATAGAATAACATTGATTATCAATAACATACCACTAAACCGGTGACTGGATCATTTGCACCCAAGGATCATTTATGCTTGTAGAGAGCAATGGGCAACATGTCCGGTCCGATCCCATAAGAAAAGCCAATGTACCACAAATTGAAAACCTCTCGGGGCATCACAGAGCGGCCTTAGAAAAAAATCCCTAGACCTCAATCTGATCGATCATCCATGGAATGTGTTAGAGGCCCCACTTTGCATCTTACAGCACTTGAGGTGTTTCAAATTAGGGCCTTAGGATCATTTCCGAGAACATTTGACCCATAAATCTGGTTCATTTTGATCAGTGAGAAGACAAGTGCCCGGGCTCTGGAACTGTTGAAAAAGGTGGTCACGGACACAGTATGGTGCCCTCGGGCACGGATCGAATCATACAATTGTACCTGAACATGGAATGAGCGGGTGTTTAGAACACTATGTCATTAGTGCCATCTGTCCACGCACCAATCTATTCCTCTGACATACGCAAAACAATAGGAAGGAACACGAGAGACATTTTTTCCAAAATATTAACATTGGGCACAGCGCGAAGATTGACTTCCTAGTTCGCTTCTCCTCTATGTGTTTAATGGCGGTTTGCAAACCAACAAGGTGCATACTGCCACCTGCTGTATCGGAGTGTGAAATATGCAAGTGTACCCAAGTATGGAGAATAATAATAATAATAATAATAACGTGAATGTTGGTGAATGTTGGCGGGAGAGAAGAGAGGGAGAGGAACTGTTTTCGGGCATGGGACAAATCGGTTATGTCTAGTGTAAAAGCTAAAAGGGTTTCCTGCTAATGACCTGGTGCCAGATACCACAGCACACCTTCAGAGGTCTTGGGGAGCCCATGCCTTGTCTGGTGGCACTGGGGGATCAAAAGACATTTTCAGCATAACACAGTATATTCTCTCTAACCCTACCACTTGCCTACCTGTACAAGTCTTATACTGTAGGTTAGCTATTTTCGTTTGAGCCTCTGTTGCTCTATGGTATCGTCTCTAAGGTTTTCTCTAAGATTAGCATTACATGTTATTGTTGGATGTAGACGCTGCTTTCTTTTTTTCACTCTTAATGAAGCCACTAACAGGATAGATCAGGTAGCAAATGCGTTAGCAAGAACACAAGAGAAATGGTGTTAAAGATTTGCCATGTATTCTTCACATATAATCAAAAACAGACAGGAAAAGTAACACCATTATAACTTCTCTCCTAGCAAAAGGAGCTTTCTGGCTGGTAGCTGGTAGGCCTGAAGGATGTGTTAACTTAGCAATCAAAAATGTTTGTGTTTTTATTACCTTACTTGTACTTTAATACTACTTTTATCTGTTTAGGAGACTGTAGTTTACTCATCAGAACAAAATCTTTTTTTAGTGGTCTACTATTGTTATTTTTATTTTTTCAAAGCCCAAAAACTTTGGCGATCAATGTGGGTCGAACCGGTGGAGCAAAGCAGCCCGATCCGTCCTCTCCACCGGGAATGGCTCGCTATTACTTTTCTATGGACTCCACCTGACGCTTTTCCCTAAATTGCCCATTCGGGACTTACTGTATATGCCCCATCAGTCTGAATTTTGCACGCACCCACACAAAACATAGGGCCAGGTCTTCCGAGCACAATGGAATGACAATACTCCCTGGAAAACACACACACACACACACACACTGTTTTCAAGTTAGGATGTTCAGTTTGGTCCCTGTGCCAAACCACTTCGCTCCCCTGACTTGCTCGCTTTTGTTCCGACAGGAAAGAACGCCACAATGCTTGTCAAAGAGCTCGAAAAACTACTACTTTGGTAACAATTATGTCGATCAAAAAAATATTTCACCTCTTGAGAAATGGCCCTGAATTCACTGTAACAACACTTTTACTGGATATGTAGAGGTGACATGCACTGAAAAAATGTTTTTGGACTACTTTTTAAAAACTGCCACCCTGTTTCAGCGTTTAAAGTACACTTATGAAACTTGACATCCCACAAACTGAAAGACTTCTCTCTCTCTCTCAAAAAAAAGAAAAAAGAACCAACTCTGTACCACCAATGGTTCCTCTCATATAAGTAAAAGAATCGCAGCACTGCACTTGCCCTTTAAGCTAAATCTCGTTAGGTTCTCTGTGCCTGTGAGTTTTGTATGCCGAAGGGATGGGCAACTGCAGAAAGTGACCCAAACCTCGCCCCTCAACTCACACACACTCCCTTGTATATCATAGACTCATATCTTTGGAACTACAGGGGTTGGACAATGAATCTGAAACACTGGCGGTGTTGGAGGTTTCATGGCTAAGTTTGACCAGCCTGGTGACCACTGTTCACTGATTGCACGTTCCACCAGTAAGAGCAGAGTGTGAAGGTTTAATTGGCAGAGTAATAGCACTGTTTTGCTTAAGATATTGCAATCCACACAACATTATGGGTGACATATCAGAGTTCAAAAGAGGACAAATTGTTGGTGCGCGTCTCACTGGCGCATCTGTGACCAAGACAGCAAGTCTTTGTGATGTATCAAGAGCCACGTATCCTGGGTAATGGCAGCATACCACCTAGAAGGACGAACCACATCCAACAGGAGTAACTGTGGACACAAGAGGAAGCTGTCTGAAAGGGATGTCTGGGTGCTAACCCAGATTGTATCCAAAAAACATAAATCCACTGCTGCCCAACTCACGTCAGAATTAAATGTGCACCTCAATTCTCCTATTTCCACCAAAACTGCTTGTCGGGAGCTCCACAGAGTCAATGTACATGGCCGAGCTGCTTTAGCCAAATCTTTGGTCACTTGTGCCAAACGTCGGTTTCAATGGTGCCAGCAGCGAAAAAATCTTGGGCTCTGGACAATGTGAAACATGTATTGTCCCCTGATGAGTTCACCTTCACTGTCTCCCACATCCGATAGAGGTACAGTGTGGAGAAGCTCCAAAAAAGCTTACCACTCAGACTGTTGCATGCCCAGAGTGAAGCATGGGGGTGGATCAGTGATGGTTTGGGCTGCAATATCTTGGCATTTCCTAGGCCAATACTTGTTGTAGATGGGCTCGTTGCTGCTAAGGACTACCGAACCATTCTGGAGGACCATATGCAGAGTGGTTTGATAAACATGAAAGTGATGTTGAACATCTCCCATGGTCTACAGAGTAACCAAATCTAAATATTATTGAGCCACTTTGGGGTGTTTTGAAGGAGCATGTCAGGAAATGATTTCCTCCACCAGCATCACGTAGGGGCCACTGTGCAGGAATTGTATCTGTCATTCCTAAGATAAATTGATGCTGTATTGGCCATACACCATACTAATGAATTATTGTGGTCTAAAACCAGGTGTTTCAGTTTCATTGTCCAACCTCTGTATTGTACCTGTATATGGGCTAGAAATGAGCCGTTTTCTGCAAAAACATGAATGCACCATTGCACTACTAATTTACAATTTCTCCTGGACCTACTGTACTGTGTGTGTGTGTGTGTGTGTGT
>JAOTQY010000050.1:1246859-1258029 GCA_026413445.1 Dolichallabes microphthalmus
TATAGCTGCTGATTTTTCAATTCTTTTCAGTTGATGCACTCTTCCTTCACTAACCATTCATTCAGTGAAATTGCTTAAAATGACCTATTCCTAAAGTAACACGTGACAACTTTTGACCTTATCTTTTGCCCCCATCCCTGGCAGGGGGCAGGGTGGCAAACAAACGATTAGATGAACTTCAGTGCAGTTTACTCACTGCGAAACCTATCATTACTGGTATGATTGTACTTGAGCATAGTGCAGATTGCAGGTTTTTTCCCTCCATCTTCTCTTGTTCCTTTTCAGCTTAAAACAAGCAATATTTTTAACAACAGGTTTCACCCCTTTGTTTTCTTTGTGAGTCTCCGGGGCTGAGTGGATTGACAGAGACAGAGGATTCGAAAGGGCGATCAACAGGCTTGGAGAGCTGATGAGTTATTGTTGCCTGGCAACAGTTCCTGCTGGTTTTTACGTCATGCTAATTTCTACAAATTTACATGAGATTACAGGTTCATGTGCAGAAACCAATAAAGCACTTCTTTCCATGGATCAAAAAGATCAGGGTCTACAAGGTAAAAACAATAATGATAATCACAACCTTGTTTACAATACATCGTGCTTTTGATGCCTTTCACTGACCTGTCATTATAATAAACTATGTACTTTGATTATTATCATTTATTTTAATTTATTTATTAAATTACAAAGCAAACAGCACCCATTATTTGTACTGGTAACAAGTTCATGTAATTATCTCAATAGCTTTGATAAAGCGTTTTAATTGCAGTTTAATCTCTGCATGGCACTTAAAATGTCTCATTTCTCTAGATCCATGCATTGCTACATAAAGCTAATTATTTCTTGGCAGTGAAAAAGCTGCGATGTCCCTGCTTCATCAAAATCAAAGTATCAATCAGAACCATGATTGTTCCATAATACACTGCATCCCTAATTCTCATAACGGTTATGATGTATTTTGGTTACAGCAGTTTGAGCAATGTTTTTAGCTTATTTTTCTTTTACATTTTTTTATATCTAGGCAAGGAATTAAAAAGATTATTAAAATGCATTTATGGCTTATTCAAGGGGGAAAAACACCTTCAGCTTAAAATGTTTTTTAGGAAAATGCACCTTAAAAACTTATTCTACTAAACTACAAAAATGGATTGAAACAAAAAATCTTGGTGGGTTGTTAAGGCTGGATCTTATCTTATCCATGCAAGTTCCTATTTCTAAACCATTATTGGACCTCAATGAGGTGGCTACTGTGAAATGTTTGGATTACCCAAAAGTATGTATTAATGCAGGTCAGGACTGGAGCAGAGTCATTTGTAAATTTGGTTTCTGCCTGAACAGTAATGCAAGTCCACTTAAATTGTCTTTCAGTAGTAATGCCTTGTGGAGCTCACATTTATCTTGTCACAACACATCAGGCCCTCATTCGTTCTGTTTTCCCACCAACGATTCAGACACTCCTATAGTCATCAGTTAATATCTCAGCTTAACTGCCTGCTATTGTCCAAGTAGACCTATCACTTTCATCCTATCATGCCATGATGCTTGACTGTTTATTCATGTTTGAATGGGGTTCAAAAAAAAGATCATGTTCATCTTCCTGTTTGTGTTTAGGCATGTGAAAAGACAGCAATCAAACCCGGGAGCAGCTCAAATGGGTCCAGGAGCATTGAGGCTGCTTTTACATTAGGCACAATTGAATTGCACCATGCCTGTGTATGATTACTCACATTTATAATATCATTGTTCCATACTAGAGTACGCTTGCATCCTTAAGCTCTCCAGCACAGTAGGGGGCAGTATGCACCTAGTTGCTTTGAGATCCAAAAATAACACACACAAGAAGAGTACAATATACGGTAGTCAATCTTTCTTCTATGCCTAATACTGTATTATTGGCTTTTTGGAAATAAAGTGACCCTCTCATGTGCCAGATGTGTTGATGATGTCACATCGTTCTGAACAGCACTCCACTTCCATGTTCAGGTACGGCTGGCGACTCATATTTGATTCGAGCGGTGCCCAAGTATGCCATACCGTGCTCGAGACCACCTTTGAAAGTAGACTTGAGCATGGTATGCTGACCTGTGCCTGTGCACCAACTGTTCGTGTTATGCAAACATATTCAACTTTGGGTTCAAGGATCCCAGCATCGTGTTTAAGTACCTGGCGGACCACGTGTTCATGTTTAATTTTAAAAGCAATAGTTTCTTTTGTGTGTTTTGACCTTTCATCCACAAGCCAACTCCATTCCAGGTCACTTAAAACTGACATAAAAATTTTTTTTTAAAAACTTCTTCCAGGGTGAAATTCGGAAATTTTCAGTGTTGACATGTGGATAGGAAAAACATTGCTTTTGGCTTGTAAGAGCATTTGATGCATGGACTGGTGCTCCTGTGTTCAAAGTCAGAGTGTGACGCACTTAGTGCAAACTTTTTTCAGGCTTCTTTCATGGCCGCTTGTTGGTTTGGCATTCTTTGGCAGCCTGTTTTTATTATTATTTTTTTCTGTCAATGAAGTTTTTATGAAAAAAGGAGGACAAGACTGACTGCAAGAAATGAATCAAGCAAGACATATATTTTAAGAGTTTGAATCTTTGTAGGTGTGAACTGTATGTATTCTAAATATTTATATGGATATATTCGAGACAAATGAGAAAAAAAGACAAAAGAAATGGTCAGACTACACAAAAAGAATTATGCTGGGAATTTAGTGAGCATTGGCTCCATGTTCTTTTTGTGATTCCTACATGCAATTGGTAAAGGATTTCAAGTTTCCCTTTAAATGGGACACGTTCCGGTCTAGTAGGTGACGGGATTGTAGCAGATGCCCATAAACTTAGAAGAAGAAGAAGAAGAAGAAGCGATACTCTCACAAAATATGAGTATCTGCATGATGCATGAGGCTTGTATGTTCTGCAAAAGCTGTGGAAAAATAAACTATTTAAAAAGTTTTATCGATGAAATTACGTAATCTATTAAATTGAACAAACTCAGGAAAACAGTCTTATAGGTATGAAAGATTCTAAGTTTCTGATTGTGAAGTGAGGACTACGTGAATGTTCCCACTCATTATAGAACAAGATGCAGACCATCACATTTAGATTACATGGAAAGAAAACCCCCATCTCTTCAGTGATTGTTTTCGCTAATGATCCTGTAATCATTGCGTTGATCGTGTCAAATTTGCAGTTCTGAGCCTTTTCAAGTAATAACTTTCCCTAAAATGTTCTGGCTTTTTTTTAAGCATATTTGAAGCTGACAACATATCAGTGGATTTTCATTTCTTTCCCAACATATTAACAAGCTATGTCGGAATTTTTGTGACTTCATCAACATTGATTTTTAGTTCTTCCATGACCCTGACTCATGTCTACTGTACATATATGCTTTCTGAAGCATGCTTTTATGACATTTCTATGGCTTTAATTAAGACAATGTAAATCATTTTCTACAGAAGTCTCCATACAAAATTGAGACTGCGTGTTCGTTAAATGTTAGGCAATAGGAATGTGAGCATAATAGTGATGAATGCAATCACGTCCTTTTTATACCCAAATGATTTGGTTTTCTTTTAGACTTTGCACATCAAAGAAGCTGTTTAACATTTACTGCCTGGCACCTTGGGGTAGCCATGTCGGTTCATTTTATTCAAACGGATCAAAAGTAAACACTGATCCATACTGCAGATAATTATGCCAAACAGATATAAAACTTTAAACAAACTTTGTTTTCCTTAACAGATGATTATTTTGAGGTTCCAAAGCCCTGAGGCTTGTCTATGCAAGTTTAAATTGGTTTAGGGGAACAAACATTCGGTATTGAATATATCACTCTCTCATAATTATTCCAACATTCAAATTGCTGATTGAGAGCTCTGCACTGATCCCTTTAATGTGACGATTAATCAACTGTGATGTTACACATGCACTGTCACTCGCAGATGAATCCCTTTAATAAGCTGAATTCAGAGGGCTGTTTAGGAGTCTACATTTCATGTCAGAAGTTGCACTAACACTGGTGTACGGCCGGGATTTCAAGTCGCCTACAATAAAAATAACGATACGTACATCTTGGAATACTATATAAACATTGCACACAGCGAGATAAATGAAGAGCTGTGATCGCTGCTGTATCAAATAACATTCAGTCAGAGAAGGATGACTATCTAAGAAAATCCTTATTATGTGGAGTTGTTCTGCAGCTGAACTGCTATCGGAGCTGCAGCAGAAGCATCTTTGTCTTTATACAAGGAAAAATACAGCGATAAAACTTAACAATCTCATGGTGTTTTATATGACAATACATTTTTTTCATAATTTCCAGTTAAAATTAAAGACTCCAGCAGAGGTTATAACAGTGACATAGAATTTATTTATTTATTTAATAAGAATTATTTAAACATTCCTTACACACCGAACTACAAAACTCACCATAAATGTTTTTGGACAGGGTTTGTACTTTTCGGGTCTGCGATAAAAAATGGGAGACCAATATACTGTAAATTTGCTTTTTATGGCCTCCGAGTGGCACATTGGTTAAGCGCTCGCCCTATCACCCGGAGATCGCTGGTTCGAACCCCGAGTGATGCTATAACCTCTCACAGCCGGAGGCCTAGAGAGAGCTGATTGGCCGAGCTCTTTCAGGGGGGGAGGGATGAGAGGTAATCAGTGCTCCCACATTAATGACGGCTCTACAAGCCAATCAGGGGGCGTCTGTGAGCTCATGCACGCGGAAGGAGCGGATAGCGCTCCCCCCGAGTGTGCTACGACGCCCCCAACGGTGCGTGAGCGAGCAGTTCGAAAAGATGGTTGGTGACGCCATGTGGATCGGAGGAAACACGTGGGTCGGTCCGCGGCCCTCCCGACTGAGTGGCAGTAGAAGCTTAAGGTGGGAGCCCTGGGAGGAACCGGACACGACTAAATTAGGGGAGAAAATCGGAAAATTCGGAAAAGGGGGGGGGGGGGGATTGGCTTTTTATTTACCACCAGGTGAAAGGTACTGACCTCCTTCTTTTAAACAATAGTACATAAAAAAATAATGCTTTGTATTAGAGAGATGGGGGAAAGAAATCGAGTCAGTGACATTTTTGAGTGATTCGTTGACTGGTATTTTAAAATGTATTGTTTAATTATATATACTTGCATTTGAAGTGGTAACAATACTCTGTAATCCTGCAGGTGGTGAGGTCAAAATATTGCTAAGTTTTGTTCAGAATTCTGACAAGATCCTTAAAAAGTTATGAGTTGTGGATATTTACAGAATCGCAATACAGTACAAATCAAGTTGGCAACTAGGTATCGTGATAATATTGTATCGGGTGAATACAATACTTGTGATTCCCATCCAAACTACTGTATGTACACGCATAATTGGGCAACAAATAAGTTCAAGTACTTGAATGTTATTATTGGGCCTGGTTTTTATCAGAGTGGATGGGGTTTCGTCACTGCATCTGGGAATTCGGTCATTGTGATCTGGCAACCCAGATGATCACAAAACATGTATGCTAAAGAGAGCCTGACTGTATGAAGATATACTGTAATTTGTGCTCAATTAAATTTTTCGCTCAAGAATGGCCCAAATAGAACCGCGTATAACAGCAGTACACTGCACTGTTGTGCAAGACTTTGATTCGTATACAGTATGTGTCGAACCATAGTGAGTGACCCCTACGGACCCCTACAATCAACTATGATCTGTTACATGCCGAATCAATGTTGCCATCATGTTGGGTAAATATGACATTTAAGTTTTATATTCCAAGGAAGTTTATATTTTTAGGAATGTATAAAAATGTATTAAAAAAAATAAATAAAAAAAAACATGGCCTTTAGTTATAGTTATTTAGAATCTGGTACTGTACTTTCACCACAGCCACCTAGTCGAGACCTTCTTGTTAACTAATTTGCATGCCTCGAATTCAAATATGGAAAAAGCTATCTAAGACAATTAGACTTTTGGCCTTGACCCTATTTGGAACCATTTTGAAAAAAGAGTTAATTTGCTGGCTCTAATTCCATACAAATCCTACATGCATTCATCCACTGCTTCTTGAGGTATCACACTAAAAGGAATTTAAGATGTACAGACAAATGTACAGACAAATTATTGCCCTGAGAACATGAAAAAACATAATGCCTGGACTGCATGGTTGGCAATAATAAAAAAGGTACTTCAGGATCCATTTAATGAGTGAAATTGATGCTTGTAATTCATTTGCTATTTGGGTCACTTTGTGTGTCACATTCAAATATTATTGTCATTTTGTGTGTGTGTGTGTGTGTGTGTGTGTGTTTATCTGTACGAATACCCAGAACACATTGTACTTCTACAGTCCTACAGCTCTGTCCTGCATCTTGCAACCAAAAATATACAGTACAGCATGTTTGGATCACTTCCTGCAGATCCAAGGTCGTCTCACTTTCTCACTCCAACTGAGTTTGATTTCTGGACTGAGATAACCTCACTCAGACAGTCTCAGCCCAGTTATTCCAGTCTGCATCTGAGTGCTAGTGCGTTGCTCTCACCTGCCTAAGAGGGATTGCACCAGACGTTCTGTATGTACAGTAGGTTCAAACTGATTGCATACCCAATATTTTACTGCCACCTTTATTATAAGTGTTTGTAAAACAGAAAGGCATGGCCTTTTGGACACTGGGAGGAAACCGGAGTACCCGGAGGAAACCCACCAATCACGGGGAGATCACGCAAACTCCATGCACACAGAGACGGGAATCGAGCCTGGCCGGGAATCGAACCCGGACCCTGGAGGCGCAAGGCGACAGTGCTAACCAATGCTGCCCTGTGGGTTTGTAATATATTTATAATTGGAGTTATTGCATGTGGTTGAACTAATTCAGTCAGTCATTTTAATGGCTTGGGCTCCTACAAAAAGCAATAGTAATGAAACCCAGTTAGCTTTTTGCCACAGTACTGTCACAAATCATTACGTCAATGATCATTGAGGTCACTGTCATTTTTTCATCTTTACCTCTTTTATAGTGGCCTCTTGAATCCTTCTAAATTCTCCCTTTTAATAGTGTATACACTGAACACATCAGCACAATAAACAAGCGACTAATGATTTCACTAACTATGTGTTATAATATACTGTATGAATCGCTGGTTTTTACATTTATATATGATAACTGGATATAAATTGGAAACTTGGAAATTGGAGACCACTATTTATAAAAGATTTGTGTGTAAGATCACAAGCTCACAAAATGCACCAAATACTTGTGAAAAAACTGGTGCATACTGTACTACAGCTTTTGATTTAGTAAAGTAAAAGGCAGTATCTGTGCACATCTACTGAATGTAGTCACTTGCAGAATAGCAATTGTACATAAGACCAAAGGGCAGGTATTAAATTTGTATAATCTTCTGCAATCGGAAGATTGAAAAAAAAAAAAAAGGTTATAAAAAAAGTTCTTAAATTATGCCTCAGTAACTCAAAATGATAAGAAAGTCTGATTCTCAGAATGACAGGTGAACTTAACCAAGTTAAAGTTGGCTTTGTAAAGACATTGCAAGGCATGTGCCACCTCTCATTCTAACAGGATTTAAAGTCAGGCAGAAAAAAAAAGGTTTTTCATTCATGCATATTATTTGTTTTTCAATGCATCTTCTCACCATTGCTCTGTATTACACCTGACACTCGATTATGCATGTGTGTCGGTTGCCACAGCTGCTGTGAACAAACAGTACATGCAAAATCTCATTTCCTTACGCTTCCTTCTCAAACTTTGCAAAAGATATGATTTCCTCAGTAACTGGATGTACAGTTTCACAAACCGCATATGAAACCTGACTTGTTTAATTTGAAATCTTAGTAAATCAAGCAATCATTGTACAGTATAAGCGCTTATTGTATTATGTTATATAAGAGCTACTGTAAATATTGTGCAAACATCATTTACGTTAAAAATCATTAAAAAAAGAAAACACACTTTGCATAACAAAAATGCATAAAATTCTGCTTGTTTGGTATGTTTCTTGCTGCTTTGGAATATAAGATCATTTAGTGATTTGACATGAGGACCCATTAATTAAGACAGACTATGATGAGTATTATGGTTGGTTAGTACATTGGCTTTTTTTCCCTCCGCAAAAACTGGAATGCACAATATAATGCTTCAGTATTCCACAATGTGTGATATATTTTAGTCGTCTTAAAAACCTAAAATTACCATTAAGGACCTTGGAGCATCCAAATTCAACTGATAATTACTGCAACCTTGTGTAAATCAAGAAAGAGCCACATCTACTGTAGTAATTACGTACTCAAAGAAATATACAGACTAAACTCATTGGAAGTCAGACATTCTTTACCACTCTGGTGCTTGTTCATATATAACATCGTAAAACATACAGACATAATTCATCTGCACTCCAATTTCCATGTTGCCCATTCCAATTAGTGCTCTGATTCCCAGGACGATGGAGTTATGGCGCTGACTTTAGAGAGGACGTACCAGTCACTCTCTTCTCTTTTTCGCTTCCCCATGATGGCTTGCTTACATACCTCCTTTCCTACATATTTTCTTGTTGGGTTTTCTGGCACATTCCTTGGATATTCTTTTGACTGTGAAATGAATAAAAGACTACAAAATAACAAAAGTCTCTGGAAGAAAATCGGGAGGACACATGCATCAAATTGTTTCAGACCACCATCTCCCTTCCTCCCGTCAATATCAACCAGAAAAACAAGGTAAAAGGTGTTAAGACAATTCACTGGGGTATTTTATTTATTTATTTATTTTTTAGGTATGTACTGTAATTCTAAAAAATATTGGAACAGATTTGCTGCAGGTCGGGACACAGGAAGCCTTGTTTCACATGCACTTCTATATAAGACCCGTTACAACCATGAAGTCGGCTGAGCCTTTTATTATTGCGTTGCCTTTACCGCATACAGTATGTTGGTGTTACAAAGCAGAAGTTATAATTTTTAAGTCTGAGCAAAATAAATTCAAAAACGTGGCATGTATTTAAGTGTATTTCATAATCAATTTTTAGGAATAGTGTTTTCCTCAAGTATGTGATGAAGAACATCTTCTTTTGACATGTTTGAAAATTTTATCAGCTTGGTTGTGGTATCCATGTGCCACTCTTATTTTTCTTTATTGCTGAGCTTTTAAATACTAAGGCGGCAGAAACAGGGGAAAGGATAGTAATGGGTCTTACATGGCTAGGACTGATGCTACAGGCCTCTTGTGTTCCTGCATCTTTAACCAACCCTACAAAGGATCAATGTACATCAAGAAGGCTGATCTCTAATCTCTAATCCCCAGAAGAGTCAAGACAGTGAGGAGAGGGAGGTGCACCAAGATCATTAAATCCAATCTTTATATCCGATTATAATCTGAGTTTTTGTGCGTTTTATTTTTTCCTTTTCATGATTGATTACATTTTTTTTTTTTGCTTTATCTTAAAAGACACAAAAGAGGAACCCATTAACAGTGGCATGGAAGGGAAGAGCTGATGAAATGACATCATGGGAGATCAAGTCAAGATGTAGTAACAAGGTGGACAGACACAGCATGCGCCAGACAAATCATGCTTCAAACACAATACATGGTGACAAAGAAGGAAAGAAGTGAAAAGAATAGTTTTTCCTGTTTACCCAACACACTCACCATCTTCGGTTGGCACATATATGTTGAGGTACAAACAATCCTCATTTTGCTCCTGTATATATGTGGCGACTATATCCAAGTTAAAAGTGAACCAGATGGGCATCATGATCTCAGGCACGGCGTTGTGGATGTTTTGCGGGCATACGGGCGCAAAGTGTGTGGCATTTTTAATGGCGGACCATGATGAGGGCGGCTCGGGGGGCAGGAACCGCTTCTCAGCCACGGGAGGTGCCGCGTAAGGCACACCCAAGTACTGGTCCACAGGGCCCAGGATCTCGCTGGGAAGCGGAACGCGCATACCGCGTAGCTTCCCGTAATGTGTGTTCACTGTGGGGTAGTAGGTCTGCGCCCGTGCCAGTGCCAAAACTGAGCAAAACAACCATATCCACAGCCCGGTGGCATGGCATCCAGGCCAGACCACTGAAAGCCGGTTCCTCTGCGCTGTTGGCCACATGGTCTGTGAGAACACAATGATGCTGACAAACACTTTTCCCTCAGCACGTGCCTCCGTCCTTCAGGCCCTCAACTCGTATTCTTTTCATCGGCCACGAAGGAGGGGCTGCGTGGCTTAAATGGTGTAAAAAAAAAAAAAAAAAGAAGCTTTATTCCTGTTCAGAATTGGGTGTTTATTCGCTGTCTAGTCCTCGTGTTGAATCTTCTGTCCTGCACGGGAAGAAAAAAGGAGAAAAGAATTAATGATAATTGCCACAGAGCTAAGTACTCCCATTTATATGTCTTTCTTCCTTTACTACATTGTCGCACTTTTATAGACTCAGCATGTGATTTGTGGTGCCACTATAAACCAGCACCGTGGTCTAATGCTGCTGATCTGCACAACCCAGAGATTGTGCACCTGGTTATTAGGGATTTATT
Organism: Dolichallabes microphthalmus; assembly: GCA_026413445.1. NCBI lineage: Eukaryota > Metazoa > Chordata > Actinopteri > Siluriformes > Clariidae > Dolichallabes > Dolichallabes microphthalmus. Next base: position 1,257,370 of record JAOTQY010000050.1, read on the forward strand.
GCAACAGCACTGTTTGTATACATTTCTATTAGTTTAGTCTCAGTTTTTAAATCTAGACTAAACGTATTTTTCTAAACAAGGCCTTTGTGAATATTTTGGGGGAAAAGAACCAGATCTGGATTCACTGGCTCTCAAATGTTCATTCAGGTTTGTTGAAGACAGAGTGGCTGGAAGCTTTATGTCCCAGGGTGCCCTCGTGTCTGTGTTTCCTCCGGGCTATCCCTTTCAGTTTTGTTGTCATTGTTAGTCTTGCCGGAGTCCCTGCTTGCTCTTCGCATAAAATGTACACTGACCTTATCCATTACGTAACAGTGAGTATATACCTTATTATGTGTTTTTCCTGTCCTCTCTCTCTCTCTCTCTCTCTCTCTCTCTCTTTTTGAGTTACAAGTGATCGTGACCCTTTTCGCCCTCTGGACCTGCTTGGTCTTTCCCAATGCCCGCTTTCTGGTTAGAGTTCTCATCACTTGGAGACCACTGAAGATGACCCCATATGTAATGTAATGTAATTTTTGCCATTTTGGGGAGTTTTCCCTTGCCTCACTTTCTGCTCCAAATAAATGAATAAAATAATATTATTCATTTCATTCATTAATTTTCTATACCGCTTAATCCTGTGTTCAGGGTCGCGGGGGACCTGGAGCCTATCCCAGGAGACTT
>JAOTQY010000050.1:1535475-1545533 GCA_026413445.1 Dolichallabes microphthalmus
GATTTGACCATGAGGACATGTTAAACTAAAGTGTGTCCTGTAATTAGCATCACAGGTGTCTTCAAACATTTAATTAGTCAGTCGTCCTATGTGTAAAGGGTGAAAAGTATAGCCAAATTCATGTAGGATGTACAAATGAATAATAATAATAATAATAATAATAATAATAATAATAATATGCTTAATCCCAACCAGTTAGATCTGAACTAATTGTTGGGGTTTATAGCAATGGGAGTGATTTCTCATCCAATCACAACTTTTTTTTTCCCTCTCGACTGGAGGGGTGCTTAACAAGTACAGTACATATGAGTGTGATTAGCCAAGTGTCTACATACTTTTGAACCTACAGTACTTTGTAGTGTAGATTGAAAAAGTTACTTTTACATATTAAATTAAACTGCAAGATTTATACAACAACAACTGTAACATATTATGCCAAAAGATAACTCACTTTTTAAAGGAATCAAAAGTATAACAGAAAAATTTAAATAAATACTAATAAGCCCAAAAAATAATTATCAACAATAAACACAGATGTTAATTATTAATATTAAGGACAGGCATTTAACCACTTATTGTTAACTAACCTCTTGAACATTTATACTAGTAATTGATAAAGAAATTTCCATTTGAAGAATACACAAACCAAACCCTGTTGCTGATAATATTAATATTTTCACTTAATTATCCTTTCTATCTGTTTCCATAGCAAATGCGGGCCCTTCAAACCTTTGTGTCAGCCTTGATGATTGTGACAAGAAAAACCTTAAAAAGCGATGGCTGGATCTTTAAGAGGTCTCACCCTCTTTCCCCTTCCTTCTCCATCCACATTCATCATCTGAGAGAAAGACAGGAGTGGACTTTATCATTTGGGAAGAACTGGACGTTTCCTTCAGTGCCTTATGGAACATTCTGAGAATCACTCGAATGTAAGCTCATCATGGTGACATCCCATTGCTCCGATAACGTGTAAAACACATGAAGGAATCCCATTGCCATCTGTGAATGAACTCTTGTACTGCATAACTCCATGAAAACTCGAGAAACAAAGCCATCACTTGTGATCTGAGCACATTCAGAAGAGCCAGACTGAAAACTGTGTTGGAGACAGCGATTCTTGTGGTATTGGTTCGCTGCGGGACTTGGTTATCGATCTAATCTTAACAAAAAAATTTAAATTTAAAAAACAACCAAAAAAAAAAATGCTTGTACTTCATCAACTGTAAATTTGCTTTCACAATCACAGTAACTGATAAAAGCATTAATTTATCAAATTCTCAATTCTTTCTAATAGAAATCACTTAATGTGAGAGACTGAGATTATATGCTGTTACTTGAGTAGTGTCATTGTTTATTAGTTTTTGGGTTTTGGTTTGTTTGATCGAGTTAATGCTGCTGATTTGTCAAATATTTACAACACTTTTATGAATCAGACCCCGGGAGAAGCAAGTTGCATAAATCACACGGCTATCCGTAACAGAACTTAAATTCACACTCTGTAAAATGAATATGACCAAAAGTATAAAATGAAAAAAGAAAACATTAAAGGTGAGGATATGTTCAATCACTTGCATTATACATAACCTGACCATTTTTAGTTTCACAAACCTTCCAAAAAAAATGTCTGCAGTATTTGAATTAATTTAAGTGGATCTCTTTTTAGAAATGTAATTTGTACAAGAAACTGAAGCTCCAATACAGAAAATGGATCATCTACATGTAGATAAACTGCAATCCATGAAAAAGGACATGGCTTTTAAAATGTAGTATTTGAGTACCTTGCAATTTTCTCAATATACTAAACATTTAAATAAAGCTTTGGGTTTTAGTTTCATTTTACAATCATTTACCTACTTAGTAATCTAGCGTTAATGACAACATTTAAAATATATTTATAAATGGTGTTAACAGGGGTAATCTTAAAAAGCTTAGCACATTTACATTTTGCTGTTACACTTTCTGTTTACTATAAGAAAAAAACTGTGATTCCATAGGATTTTGGAACGTTAACAGTCCTGAATCCATGGAAAGATAAGTTTTATATAGAAAAGAAGCTTTCAAAGAATTGAAAAAGGAACTAAAGTATTATGAAGAAATGTACATTTGTTAAAAACAAACTTTCTAGCTGCCTGCAGGATTCACAGTTGAGTTGAAGTCCCACTTCTTCTTCTCTTTTTTTTTTAACTGCATGTAAAAAATTTGTGATTGCCTATTAAGCCCTGAAACTTACATCTTAGAAAGGTCAAGAGAAGTAAGACAATTTTCTATTTGACATTTTACCCTTTCTTCCTTTCCTTGTTTTCTTTTTTTTTGCACCTCAGCCCAGAGAACCTTAGCAGGCATCCTAGTGATGAAAAAAGACAGAACTGCATGCATGGGTCTAATTTACTGAAACCTCTTTAGTGAGGCCTTGTACAAAGTATTTTAATATATTTTGTAAATAAAACCCATAAAAAAAACTCGTTATTTCTACTTTTTTTTTACTGCATTATTAGCATGTGCATTAAAATGTCAGTGCCACTACCTTTTCATATTTTAGCATTCTTGCCTGTCATTTGCTGACAACTAATAATTATTAAAATCATGTTGAGTGCTTTTGTATTTAGATATGGGGAAAGAAATGAAAAGCTTTGCCCAAGACATTCCTGATCTGAGCTACCCTGTCAGTAGACACTCTCTAATAACAAGTATCATCCTTACAGGATTTCTGTTTTTAATCACCAAGTAGTGTTTTTTTCTTATTTCTGTCAATGAATCATAAAATTAGTACCAAAATTTTTTAAATGTATTTGAGCAGCAACATCCTTTGCCTCAGTCATTTCCAAGTTTTTAAAAAGCTATTACTATACTATTAAAACGCTGTAGAATAGGCTGCTAAAGCATTCCATTCTTCATCTTTCATGATCTACTAGCTATACTATCAAACCTCATGACTGTGGCCTGCCTATTAACACCTTCTTGGAAGACACATACTGTATCCCAATACTTTGTGCTGGAATTAGATAAATATGTATAATATACTGTATATTATATAATATAATGTATATTATAGAAAAATATAAATTTCGTTGCTTTGCAGCCTGAAATTAATATTGTTTTATCCAATTGTATTTCCTCGGTGCAGCTTCATCTAAGAGAATGAACATGTCAAAATAAGATTAAAAAAAAACACTAAAAAACAGAATCACTGATTTGGAAAAGGATCACCCCCTTTCTAAAAGGGATTTGTAAACTTAATCATGTGAAGCTGATCGACTTCTCAATGACACAAAAAGCCGTTTGGCTTCCAGTTGTGATCAGTTGTAGTTATTTTTCAACATGAAAAGCTGGAGCATTTCACTCGCTGGTCAATTGTTTGCAAAAGATCTCCAGGATAACTTTGTGCACAGGAGTCACAAGTTTACACAAGTCAAGAGATGGATACACAAGAATTTGAATGGCTTTGTCACTGAAGCACAGTGAAGTCTATTATTGAGAAGTGGAAAGTATTTTGTGCACAACATTGACCCTCTGTGGATCATGATGTCACTCCAAACTGGATGAAATATTACAGGAGGAAACTGATTAGAGAGACTACCAAGAGGCCTACAGTAACTCTGAAGCAGTTGCAAGAATATATGACAAAGAGTGGTTATTATGTGCACGTGACAACAATATCACAAATTCTCTACAAATGTGGCTCATATGAGAAGAAAAAAAGCCACTCCTGAAGAAAGGCCACATGCAGTCACGATAGAGCTTTGCAATAACAGATCAGATGAGACTAAAATTGAACTATTTCGACACAACACCAAACGATATTTCTGGCAGAAATCCAATACAACTGACCATCCAAATACCACCAATCCTAGTAAAGCATGGAGGTGGTAATATGCTTTTATGGGCGTGATTTCCCGCACATGGACTGGAGCACTTGTCAGGATAAAAGGAAAAGGGATAGGGTAAAATACCATTAAATTCTTGAGGAAAATCTGCTGCCCTCTGACACAAAGTTGACAAAGTTGTAAAGATTTATTTTCCAACGTGACAATAACCCAAAGCACACAGCAAAACTGACCAAACATTGGTTAAAGGAGAAACGGTGAATGTTCTTGCATGGCCTAGTCAGAGCCCAGACTTAAACCACATTGGAAATCTGTGGAATGCCTTGAAGACTGCAGTCCTCAAACAATCACCATCAAATTTAACTTAACTTGAGCAATTCTGCAAAGAAGTGTGAGTAAATATTTCAAGGTCTAGTTGTGCAAAGCACTGTGTGCCATTAAGAAGGTGATTAGGTTCACTTGAGTAAATTGTTAAGGAGTGGGTTGATCCTTTTCGAAATCAAAAATGTTTTTTTTTTTAATTACGTTTTTCTGACATTTTTGTGTTACAGTATATCTTTTACTTGGGTGTTAAATGCTGCACTTTGGATACAGCTGGATAAAACTGTCTGTCTGTCTGTCAGCAAAATATGATCATTGTTAAGGGGTAAATTCACCAAGAATTTAAGTAATCTCCAGTTACAGTCATTTCATTGAACAGTTCTTAATCCAATTCCAGTAAATTCAGCAATCCTCTTTGGTGGTTTTCTTTGCTTGATATAGGTCCTACTGAAAGAGTGACTATTTTGGCCAGGAAGTATATAAAAAATGTTCAATGTTTTGTTGCTGTTTTTCCTTAAACATGGATTATTGATAAAGGTATTGATATATCAAATATCAGACACTGTTCCTCTTTCTCACAGGGCGTGGGTAAACAAAACATCTATACTTGACAATTTCTATTATGGTTTAAAAAAGAAAGATGAGATGTATTGCTACAGGAAAATGCAACCACAGGGGGGCACAATTCAATGTTTTCTTGTGCCAGTCCAAGGTTTACCCAATTTAGAGAGATGTGGCAGGAAGGGCAACCATCGTAAAACATTTGCCAAGTCAATCATGTGAATCATTAACAGGCCTTTCATTCTGGATCAATCGTGGCCCAGGTTAACAATGACTACCACTGGTGCTGTTGACCTACAGGGTGCCAGTGGAAATTGGGAAACGGTAAGCGTTTAGGAATGACAGTAGGGACTTTGAATTTTGGGACGATGATAGGGAAGGCAAGAGAGTTGGTTGAAATGATGCAGAGAAAATGGAAGTAGTGAATATTTTTTTTCCAGAAGAGGCAGGAACATAGGTTGACATATACTGTAAAAACAGAGGCAAAAGCACTCTTGTGTCGACATGGAATCTAAAAGGGATCAGTGACTGCAAAGTATTGGTAGGGGAGAGTGTAGCCAGACAACACATGATGGTGGTGTGTAAAATGAAGCTTTGGGAAAGAGTGGTGGAACCTAGGTTAACGGCAGAGGAGAGTATTTGTGAGCAGCAACGTGGCTTCATACCTAGAGAGAGCACAACAGTTGCTTTAAGGATGCTGATGGAGAAGTACTGATAATGTAATACAGTAGGGAGTTGCATTGTGTCTTTGTAAATTTAGAAAAATCGTATGACAGGGTGCCAAGAGAGAAGCTGTGGTTTTGTATGAGGAAGTCTGGAGTAGCTGAGAAGTATGTTAGAGTGGTGCAGGACATGTATGAGAGCTGTTGGTGAGATGTGCTGTAGGTGTAACAGAAGTCTGCATCAAGGATCGGCTCTGAGCCCCTTCTAGTTTACTCTGGTGATGGACAGGATGACAGATGAGGTTAGACAGAAATCTCCATGGACTATGATGTTTGTAGATGACATTGTGCTTGCAGCAAGAGCAGGGAACAGATGGGAAAAAATCTAGAGAGGTGGAGGTATGCTCTATAAAGCAGAGGAATTGAGGTTAGCCGCAGCAAGACAGAACACGTGTGTGAATAAGAAGGACCCAAGCGGAACGGTGAGGCTACTGGGAGCAGAAGTACAAAATGTGCAGGACATTAAGTACTTATAGCAACAGAGTGTGGAAAGGAGGTGAAGAAGCTGAGGTTGGAACTGCCAGGCAGGAGGTCTAGGAGGAAGACCAAAGAGGAGATTTATGGATGCAGTGAGAGAGGACATAAAGTTAGTTGATGTGAGTGAAGAGGATGCAGAGGATAGGGTTAGTTAGGCATATGATTTGCTGTGGTGACCACTTAAAGGAAATAGCCGAAAGACAAAGAAAGTGTTGGGCCCCCAAGCGGTGGTAATACATATATTATAATCTGGAGATCACTAGTGTGATTCCCGGGTGATGCTGTAGCCTCTCACAGCCGAGGGCCTAGAGAGAGAAGATTGGCCGAGCTCTCTCAGCAGGATGGGATGGGAGGCACTTAGTGCTCTTACATTAATAAAGGTTCTACAGCCAATCGTGGGGGGTCAGCTCACGCAAGCAGAAGGAGTGGATAGCGCTGTGCTCCGAGTGTGTTATTCCCCAACGGTGACTGAGTGAGCAGTTCGAAAAGATGCGGTTGGCTGGCATCACCTGGTTCGGAGGAAACATATGATAGTCTCCGGCCCTCCCTGACCGACACATAGTAGTAGCCTTAATGAGTCTGTTATTGACAGGGAGGAATTGGACACGACTAAATTAGGGTCATGAGAGAATAAGAGCTAAAACATCTTTAAACCAAGTTTTCTGACCCCTTCAGATTTTACACACTTTGTTGTATAAAAGATTTTATATAAAAAAGGATAAAACTTACTTAAACATTTCGCTATAAATCTATCCCCAATTATCCGTAATGCTAAAGCAAAACCAATTTTTAAAAGTGTTTAAAACATTAATGTAAAAATAAATTGTATAATTTAGACCATCAAGAATTTAGAGCCATAAGTAGAGCCTAGTTTTTGGGCTCAGGTGCATCCTGTTTGCTTTAATTATCTTGAGATGTCCCTAGACCTTATTTGAGGTCCACCTGTGGCAAATTCAATTAAGGATGATTTAGAAAGGCACCCACATAAATGTGAGACCAAAAATCCAAGACAAACCAGGGATTCACAGTAGAACAGCAATCAAATTGGGCAAAGAAATAGATCTGGGCACGGGGATAAAGGCATAGCTGAAGCATTATATTTTCCCCATCAGCACAGTGGGCCCTCACTCGCTCATTTGCTATGCTGCTTTTTTGGTACAGGGTTGTGGGAGGCCTGTAGCCATTCCTAGTGAGCTTGAGGCACAAAGCGGGATACACCCTGGACAAGGTGCCGGTCCATCACAGGGCATACAAGCAAAGACACTCACTCACACACTATGGGCAATTGGGAAACATTAAATTAGCCTAATCTGCATGTATTTAGACTGTGAAAAGAAACCTAAGTAAACCCACCAAGCATGGGGAGAACATGCTAACTTCATACATACAGGTTCGAGGTGGGAATCAACCCCTCGACCCTGGAGACTATAGGGTGAACCACAGTAGGCCCTATTCTTGTCAGATAAAAATTTGTATCCATGACTCTTCCTAGTGCTAGTCATCCAGCTAAACCCAAGAACTGGGCAAAAAGTAGTGGTGTAAACTACGTTATCCATAGTGGGTATATTGTGATGTTTCCCTCATGGCCTTGATCAAATCCACCCTAGTAGTAACAACTCATAACAACCATTAGGGTCTCAAAAACATAAAGCATCTGAGAGCATTCTGACAGGTTGTATGTGTGCTGTCAACCTACACATGAATGTATCAGTCAGAGTGCTCCTGTATCTTGGGAAATTTTAAGATTTTGGACTGAGTTACTATAGTTTTAGTCGTCATCATTATGCTGTTTTCACCTGGCTGGATAAGACTGCTTTGACAGTAAATGAAGAGCTTCATACTGTATGTGGGTTTTTATCTAAATCATGATGTGAATGAGAGATAAATATTACAAAGAGAAAAGGAGAAGAATTATAGCAAGATTACTTATCTCTTGCTGAAAGACAAGTATGCATAAGAAACAGAACTCAATAAATAAAGGCGGAACAAGTACTTATTAAATATCGAATTATGCATACTGGTATCGCATTTGCATTTCAGCCCACACTCTAACAGTATTGTCTGGTTTTGTTTCATGTTCAGGTGTGCTACGATACATTTGACTTTGTAAATTAAAAACCTAGCTAGCGTTGAGCCGGAGAAATGACAGTTCAACAGTTTGTTGGTGACCTGATATCAGTTACTTCATGTGACAGCAAAGGCACAGACCGTTGAAAAATGAATGAAGATGCCTTTCCTGCAAAATGATCTTTTATTGCAGTTATACACTCCCTGGGAAAGATCAACTTCCTAAGGGTAGCTAAGTGGTTTTGGCATTGGACTATGGTTCAGAAGGTGCAAGGTCAAACCCTGCAACCACCAAGTTGCCACTGTTGGGCCCTTGAGCAAGGCTCTTAACCCTCATCTGCTCAGATGTACAGTATAATGGGATAATGGAATTTGTTCTGGGTAACAGTGTCTGCCAAATGCCTAAATATGAGGACACAAAACTGTATGTATATTTGTGCATAATAAATTGGGTGTATGGAAATCCTGGAGGTTTTTTATGGTTATAAGGTGTATACCTGCATATCACATACTGTACACTACACAACTGCCAAGAAGCGTCTCAGTCAAAAAGATGACCAAGAACCCAAGGGCCACTCGACCAGAGCTTCAAAGGTTGTCGACAGAGATGAAAAACCCTGGTGGACAAACATATTAGAAACATTACAAATCAGGCATTTGTGTTAGAGTGGCTAGCTCACAAGCCTTGCCTCAGAAAGAACCACATGGCAGGCACTTAAAGGACTTTAAGAGCAGGACAAAAAAAAAAAAAAACAGGTATTGCCCCTCAGATAATCCCATCCCTGCTGCGAAAGGTGGAGTTGGCAAGATCATGCTCTGGAGGTGCTTCTCAGTAGCAGGGGCCAAGAGACTGGTCAAAATTATGAAAAGGATGAATGGAGCCTTAAGGCTTCAAGAACATCTCCAAGCATGCCAACAGTCAGATAAAAATGTTAATTTTTTTGATGGCTGCTGTGGCTGAAAATGTGGTGTCTTAGAGTTAAAGGTTATAGCATCTATACACACCGCTGTCTTACTGAAAGGTGGTTAAATAAAAATTTTAAAAACCTACTTGCGAGATGCACGGTTGAGCTTTGATTATCCAGGCTTTGGTGATTAAGGCATGTTTGCTTAATGATTACTGATTACTTGTGAAGGTTTGGATCTCATTTGAAGGCTTTGACTCATTCATCTTGCATTTGCTTTTAGCAAAATAGTTGAATACAATTAGTCATTTCTCATCTCCAGGGTTCGTGTAGGCAAAAAAATCACACACGTTTGTACTGCAGGCACATCATCAAGAGTAACATCAGCACCTGTGTCTGGGATAACCATGCCACTAGATTTGATTGCACGGTCATTAGATAATGCCTGATAACCAATTGCTTTAGCAATGCTTTTTCTTTACCAAATTGCCCATTTGTAATTGCAATCTAAGTGGCAGTCTGAGAACGCTGGATCAAATGTTCATGTGGTTTAATTATTATTTTATGAAGGAAGGTAAGTTTTGTTCAACTACAGTAGTCTCCCAAACATATGTAAAAACCTTGCTAGCTATTGGTGCTTGCCATACCAGCCTATTCAGTTTGACTTGTAATCACATACCAGCGATTACATCACATACCAGCTATCCACATGTCCTCAAACTTTTTTTTTTTCAAACATTTTTTTCCTACAGTTTATTCACCTGCCAATCTCTATTCTCCCTTTTTATACTGTATACAAAAGCTACCTTTTAAAAGAACCAGTCAAGGCTTTCGTATCATGATATTATTACATGGTATTGGATTGAAGATAAAAGTGTTACCACCCATGCCCGCATCTCACCTCTACTTATGTGAGCAGCCAGAAGTGTTTGTTAGCACTCACCTCCCAGCTAAGAGTACTGAATAAACTGAAGCATGTGGAGCTAGATTCCGTAATGCATCATAGTAACAGTTGAAACTAAAATGTAATAAACTGTAAAATGACAAACAGAAATTCAAAGTACAGACAATACTGACAATAAGTCAACATTGGCCCACAGTATGCCCTCTTTACATGTTCAGCAAGTCCAACTGCAGCCAAACATTGCTGAATAGTCTATCATGTATAAGATCATCTGTAT
>JAOTQY010000050.1:1563000-1587966 GCA_026413445.1 Dolichallabes microphthalmus
AGGGCGGTTTTTGCAGCACAGGACATACAAAATGGGAAGCAAAAAATCTGAAGTGACGATTAAAAAATTTTTGGCAAGTCCATTGAATTCTATCATCAAAAAATTCTAGGTATTTAAAAAAATAGATTCTCCAAAGGAAAAAAAAAATAGTCCATGTGATGTACAACTTCTCCCCCTACTGCTCTCCTATTGAACGCTGGGTTCCAGAGGCCTCCCCTGAACTCTGGCATGTGGAGGGATGGGACAAGAGGAAAACGGCCCTCCTCAGGCCATACTAACCTTAACTGCAGAGGAGTGTGAGGGCGAAGAATGTGTGTCGAGCTTTCGTCTTTTTTGCTCTAGTAGAGAAGGAAAAACACAACAAGTACAAGACATTTAGTTTAAACCTTATTTTTCGACTCCCACCAATTCCACTAGTATACAGAAGGCTGGCAACTACTTAAGGATTTCGTTCTATCTCTCATTATGGTAAATGCCTGATGAGGAACGGTCTAATGATGGAATAACAGCAGGTCTATCAGAAGGAGACACCAATTCACCAGAATGACACAAAAGCCTGACATATCCACATCTCCCCTGCTACAACACTTTTGTATGCCATTCTCAAACAGTTTTCCATAAAGACCACTAGTTTTCCCCCACTAAAGAATTTTCAATGGAAAAGGTGAGATTACGGGATTTTTTCCTTCCACTTCTCATAACACGGGTTAGGGTTAGTGTCTGTAAAAGAACTCCAATGCCAGTGTCACAGCACAAAGCAAGCAGGCCTAAAGGCATCGTAATGGGTCAAACTAGCCACTGACACCTGCATGAGACACAAGGGGACGTTACCAGCGTCTTTATCAGGCAGACTAATATGCAATGGACATGCAACAACTGCCCGTGGTCAGTGCTTGCAGACACCATGCTGCACATGGTGAAATAAATTATTGTAAATGATTATCATATTACAATGGCACTTGTCAAAAAACCCTGTTTTGCTGGGGAACCTCTGGACCTCGCATTTATGTGGATTTGATAATGTGACAATCCAAGTATTCCCGGTAACCTCTTCACTTTAAGCAGAATAATGTACCGTGACACACCGCAAACATTGTTCAGGAATGTTTTGAGGAGCATGCCAAAGAGCTAAAGGTAATAATTCAGACTCCAAATCCAACAGATCTCAATCAAATTTTGGTCGTTTACTGGACCAACCCAAGTCTGACTGTTGAAGACTGACCTTGCAGGACGTAAAAGATCTGCTGGTAAGGTACTGGTGCCAGAGACCACAGCATACCATACGGGTTCCAGTGGAGAGCCGCTCTGGCAGCACGAAGGCAATTTTTACAATATTAAGCAAGTGGATCCAACATTATGGCTGATGGGAGAACACAACCTCATGTAGCAGGGAATAAAGATAGTCTAGCTGGGATTTTGATATGTGGCCACGATAAAACTCCCCAGTAGAAGAAAGGTTAACATACATTCTATATAGTCTTTGGTGCTGCAAAAATTAAATCAGTCCCACTTTATGTGACTGCATTAGGCTAAACTGACACAGCATCTCCTTTAAACTTTAATGAACCCGGAATACAAAAGTCATCCAGCCGACGTGAGAAATGAGAATGCTGCTCTACAGCCTCTACATCTTCAGACTGTGGGAATGTAACGACTACAGAATAGTGATCAAATTATCATCCTGAACCATTCCTCAATGCTGGGAAAAAATAAATAAAAAACAAAATAAAATAAAAAAAAAGTGCCATACCCCGTTCAGACTCGATTCCTTCTGATCTGGGAACGGGGGACTTGAGGGACCCAGCGTTTTTCTCGCCCTTGCTGCTTTCCTTTAGCTTGCCCTCCTTGGCCACATCTCGCTCCTTGGATGACTCTTTGTCTGCAGCCTTGGTGTCGCTCTTGCTCTTCTCATCCTTTTTATCATCCTTCCTCTTGTCCTTCTCAGGCTTGACCTTGTCCTTGGCATCACCAGCTTTCTCCTCCTTCTGCTTCTCCTTCCCTCCTGCCTTGGCCTCTGGAGTGCTGGCAGCAGTCTTCTCCTTCTTTTCCTTTTTCTCCTTCACATTCTTGTCCTTGTCGTCCTTCTCTTTGCTCCCTTTGATGCTGTACGAATGAAGGTTTACACTTTAAGAACTTGGTTTAATAATTTAAAGATCTACAGTACTGTGCAAAAGTTTTGAGCCACACCTCATTTCTTCATACTTTCTTGTATTAATTTTTTTTTCCGTCTCATTTTCAGTCCGGTCCCTGTACCTGACTAGGTTCAAAGGAATGTTTTTCTTTTTTCCCGCTCGTTAACAGTGACCTATGAATCACACAAGGATAATAACCATTTAACTTAAGGCATGGACCAGTGAAAAACAGGTGCAGATGACGACAGATGATCAGGCCCATGATTAGAATTAGGGCTGAAACGATTCTTCGAGTAACTATTACAAAAAAGTATCGAGGCAAAAGGATCGAGGCATCTTGTAATCAATTTTAAAAGCCTGCGTTATGTTTTTTTGCGCAATTATTTGTTTGGTGTGACACAGCGCGCTTCCGGATGCAAACCGCCAGAAAACACAGACGAAGAAGAAGCGCTTACGTCACCCACAAAGCGGAAGGAGACACAAACAGTTAGCTGTGTATTGATTTGAGGGAGCGTTCTGTTGCGGGCTACATAATGGAAGGGAGCGATAAAAATATCAGCGAGTCAAGAGAAGAGAACTTTTAGTTCTGAAAATTAAGTTGCACAACTTAGAGTTTTTGTATAATCATTTATTTTAATGTTTGCCTTAGTTTTTTTGATACTTAGTCATTTGAAATACCTTTTTTTGTTTTTGCATCTGAGAAAAGGCTTTAAAATAAGAATGTATGGCATGTAATTCGTCTCAGTCAACTTTAAGATATTCCTTGTATTGTGAATAATGATAATGTTTATTTTTTATAAAACGCTGTATGCATTTAAAAAATAAAAGTTGACTTTTCTAAAAAGAAAAGCAATTAATCTTTGTTAGAATTAGTATACTGGTGAATGCTGAGGGGTCGGAAGAGACGAGAGGGGAAATGAGGTCGCTGCTGAGGTGCAATTTTTAAATTATATCTTTAGGTACAGTACAGCCTGTCAGTAAAAAATGGTGTTCTTGTTTCTTAAATTTAATTTACATCATTAAATTTCATTTGATATGAAGAAGTGATGGGTAGGTCGAGACTTTTTTTCATAGAAATATACAACTCTGTAAAGTTGGGTTCTGAGAAACCCATTTCCTTGAATTCCCTAAAACATCATCAGACAGAAAACTAGAACTAAATTAAAACCTCTTCAAAATTCAAACTAAATCCTGATTTTATGGGCAAAGCAGCTAGTAATCGAGTAAACCGTCATTACAAAATGCTACACAATGCCTTAATATTTTCTGAATGATGGTTTTAAACCTTCTAAATCCCAGAGCAGCTCCTTCGCACTAAGGTGAATTACACTCTAGTATCTGATAATGGCACTGTCTCTGATCTCAGCAAAATAGACTAAAGCCCATAGAAATCATTACAAACTCATTCCATTCCCACTGGTCCTGAACGGGCCTTAATGGCGACCTTTCTTTCCACCTCCCTCCGTGCGACACCTTTGATGTCTTCTTTCAAAATGATGCTTTATATATCCAATTTAATAGGCTTTTCACAATTGTTCGGATGTCGTAACAACCGTATCGCGCCATGATAGCTCTTCTGAAAGGACTTCTTTGAGCAATGGCTCAATTTAATAGAACGGTAAGCAGATTCTAGCCTGGAACACTGTTCAAATTTGATTATGTAGTTCATAAGAAAGGTAGGCTTTGATAAAAGATTGATTTATTTGGCAAGTAGTTTGAAATAATAAGCTTGTGCTAAACTTCCTTGCCTTGGGGATGAACCTTTTAATAACATTATCCATGAGATGAGAGCAGTACATCATTCTGCAGTGCTCTGAGCAGGGGTTTGTGCTGCAGGTGGATGCCTCCGTGTGTATGAGTGCATGGGTGTGTGTGTGTGTGTGTGTGTGTGTGTGTGTGTGTGTGCGCGCATGTCAGGAGAAGATCTCAACTGTACCTGTTGGGTGTGCTGCTCCCGTTGCTGCTGCTCGCTTTATTCGCCGGGGTTGGGTTTTTGCAGGCCGTTTTCTGAGCCACCTGAGATTTGTCCTTAGATTTGTCTGAAAATATCAAATATACACTGCGTTCTTGAAAGTGAAACCAAATGACAGCTTCCGTTACCGGACACATCAGTCATCGGACAGATGCTTCAGAAAGCATAATCAGTTCATGGAGCCTTTGCTGGAGGTTTAAATAATTCTTTATCAAATAGATTTGGGAATAGACTAAATGCATTAATGAATAAATAAAATTAATAAACACAAGCAGAAGAAAAATGTGCATTTTAAAAGCAAAACGATTTAGAGGAAAATGCAACACTGTAAAAATCCACATAAATCTGTACAATAATTTAATTTCTGTGTGTTAGGAATAATTTAATGACAGTAATTACTATCTTTTACCCTTCACCAAACACAGTAAGATTAAAGATAACGAGTAAAAATCTTGTGGAGATTATTGTGCATCATAATTAAGTTAATTGTAATTCTTTAAGTATGTTAACATCAGGTATTAAAAAAGCCTTATAAATGACAAATTATCCACATGGCATTCAGTCAGGGTATGTCGCGATGCATCCTCAAATCCATATACATAATTTTATGTATTTTCCCTGTTTAATTTGTTGTCACATTAACACCTTGTCCTTGGGTGTACGATTCATAATCTAGACATGAACAGACTCTGAACAGATAATCAGTAAATAAATGTATGCGATGATGTGACACAGGGAAAAAAAAACCCCATCATAAACAAAATCATAATTTATTTGTACTGATGGCAAAGCAAATGACTGGAGTCTGTGCTGTAGGGCTGAACTCAAAGCGTCTGGAAAGATCAACATCTTAAATAATCATATTGATGCTCAGGCAAATAATTAAATCATGGCGATGTTGCATATCCACAAATTAACAGGTGCCAACATCTGTATCTCTGTATCCGAGCAAAAATACCCATTAAGGAATAATGGAAAAGGTACAGCTTTATGTTGTAATTGGTTTTCCTAATTAAAAAGCTACATGTTGATCTCTTCCGATAATAAATAAATAACAGAGTCTGTTCTCTCGTTCAATCTGTGCAGTTGTTTGTGCCCATTAACATAAAAATGTAAAAATTACTTTGGTTTTTATTTTTTAGCCGATGAATGTTAACGTGAAACGGAAGGGCCTCCAGTACACATACAGAACATTTGTGAAAAAATTTTGGACCCCACAACATTTCGACACAGAACATACCCGTGTCCTCGGCAGCTCCCTCCTCATTCTTTCCAGTGCTGGCAGAGGCAGGGGTGGCAGTGCCAGGCTTGCTGGAGCTGCCTGGGCCGTTCTGCAGAGCGCCAGGGTTGGCTGTGCTCGCAGGCTCCTTGTAGTGGAACTCGTTCTCAGGGACCATGTGAGCTTTCCTGCTTTTCAACTGGCCAGAGTAGCTGCAAGTCACATACATGGTTAAAACTCACAGAGCCACACTGGGGTGCAGAGTCAAACATCATCTACAGCACTAATCGATGTGACATTATCAACAAGAAGAAATGCAGGAGCACCCCGATTTAGAGTTCAACAGCATATTACTCGCTGGACGCTTGAAAAACGATTGAATGTATTCGCATAGTGCGTGTAATGCTGATTCCCACATTCTTGTTGATTGTGTACATCTATACGAGTGCAAAAAGATCAATATTGCCCTCCACCTGGTTAGATTACAAGTCACACTTGTGGAATAAGCAAGCTGAATATCATTTGTCACTTGAATTAACCTGCAGACGAGGCTTGAGCATTTAAAACCCTCAGGAGTGAAAATTCCCTAACTTGGTTAGAGGAAATCACTTCCTCATTAACCTCAAATGGCACAAACCCATCAACAAATGTCAGATTCAACTCATCTTACAAACACTCTCGGTTATGCGACCTGTATTAAGCCACAATCCAGAAAGGTAAAGGCGTAATTTAGCTGGTAATGCTAGTGACCACTGAAAATACAGCATCCTAAAAGGTTCTTTACCAACGTGTTGTACCAAATCCTGTCTTACGGGGATTTAGCTTGATGCTATTCTTAAAACCTCCTGCCACGAGGATATGCTTTGGATAAGAGCCAATGCTGAAATGTAATCAAAAGCGAAATTTAAAGTAGACTGGAGAAAATAAAAACCTTGTTCTAACTGATAAGAACATATTTAACGTGACGGGACAGGCTGAGGTGAATTAATGGACTTCATTATGCTCCAATGTGGAAAGCTCTTAAAGCAAAGCTGACCTCATCATTCTTGCCCATTGACTGGATTAACTAAGCTAAAATCTTCGCTTTTACTTTTTCTTCTATCCAGAAGCGTAGAGTGTTGTGCCTCACTCCATTTAGTGAACTGCTCATTAAGCAGAGAAGATTACCCTTCACTCCAGACTCCAGGTTTCATCAATAAGACAATTCTGTACCATACAAAGTGTCCAAAAAAAAAAAAAAAAAAAGCTAAACTGTAGTGTGGGAAGGGAAGGGGAAGGGCAAACAGCTGATAAATCTTGATAGAATTTTCTGAGCCTTAACCCGTTAACACCACCCGTTAAACCACAAACCAAAAAAAAACGAAACTACTGCAGAAAAGGTACAGGCCGAATGTCAGGCCGTCAGAATGCAAGGTACCCCATGGCTAAAGCATAGAGGTCTGGCCTCTTCTCCTTCTCCTCCTGGCAGATCTTGTGCACTCGGCACTCAAGCGCCTGGCCCAGGTTCAGCACTTTTGGGTAGAACGGCAGGATCTTGGTCAGTACAATGAGGATGTTGCGAATATGAGTGTACTCTCCCGTCTCCAGACAGTGCACTGAAGCCTAGAACAACACAGAACACAAAATAAACGTTTAATTAAAAGAGCCTCATAAGATGATTGGATAAGGCCTCTCATTTAGGTCACTTTCAGGCCGCGTATCTTGCGATCTACACTGTCTCCAAGGTGTTGTTTTGGATTTAGATGAGATCGTTGGGAAGGCTAGTCAAGAACACCAAACTCATCGTTTTTATGAGACCATTGTGATACAACGTTTTGCTTTGTGACATGCTACATTATCCTGCTGGAAGTAGCCGTCAGAAGATGTGCCATGAAGAGATGCACACAGTCTGCACCATAATTTGATCACAGCAGGGTCAGAACAGCCGCTCACTAGATGCTTTCCTTTTTATTGCATCATTCTGTGTAAACTCTAGAGACTGTTGTGGGGGCAAACCTCAGAAATCAGCAGTTAGCATGCCATAATCAAAGTTACCGTCACATTTTTTATTATATTCACATGTTTGATGTGAACATTACCTGAGGCTGATGGCGCTTATCTGCATGATTTTATGCACTGCACTCCTGCTTATGAACGGATGAATATATGACTTTGGGTTAAAGAACTGGTGTTCCTAATAAAGTGATCGTTAAGTGTAAATATTGCACTTAAAGGCTTTGCTGGATATAAAACAAGAGGTATCAACTTGCATGAAATATGATAATCAAATTAGATCCAAGTCGAACGATCTTGTGGTGCATACATGCTTTATGTCCGTAGGTGGCTTTATAATAGCCCATTTAATCAGAAAGCAATGTCGGTGCTTTTGGATCTGATGATCTTTTTTCTCCTCCTCCAACAGGCTTTTAGTGAGAACAGAACAGGACCCATACCGACATCTTTGAAAGGTTCTTCTAAAAACAGTCATTATATTGATATATATCTACAGATAGAAACACGCAAAAATAACTAGCCACAGCATGTAGCAACAAGCTTATTAAGATATCAAGTTTATTATTATTAAGTCAGGCACCATCCAGTTTTACATAATGGCATTACAATTACAAATAATAGTCCTCTGCTAAACCTAGCAGTACTTGTACACCATGTCAAAGTCCAAGGAAAAAATAAAGGAAATGGATTTTCATGAATAATTAAGTCTTAAATTGGATAATTACTGCAGGGATTAATATATTTCAGGTGCAACATTTTTTTTTATTGAATTGACAACCATGTCGGTAGTCAGTTTACTCTGGTCTAGGTTCAGCAACGTTATATGGCAATAAAATGAAGTCAGCTGACGAGTCCTGAGTCCTGACCATAATTGCAGTGAAAGTCTTTGAAATCTGCTAGAGAATACTTTATGGAGTAATTTGACCCTGCGGTCATCAATACTAGATCTTGGCCAAATGATATTGCAATATATGCTGTGATGTGCAAGTCCATCGAAACGAATACCATGGCAGATACGCACCGTAATCAAGTAAAGAAAAATAATCAAAAACACTAAGAGCTTACAATTTTAGCCAACATTTTCATCCATCTACCTTTAACATGTAAATAAAATCAGCCTTAAAAAAAAGAAAGAAATCTATCTACATATCTAAACACCAGAAATCTATCGCATTCTCAAATCTGATGAGCTAAACTGCACTATTTTCTCTTCACGTTGGACAGCTCTTCATTCCTGCCCTTACGATCAGTTATTTCCTCCGTACCGCTATCACACATATTATTAAAAATGCATTATAAAGTTTTAAACAGTCATACAGTGGTGCTTTTTTTTTCTTTTTCTTCAAAGAGCCTTGAATGTCAGTGGTTATAACAGTCAAGGTTAAAAGTCTTTGCAGTTTCTCAGAACGAGGACAAGTTGCCGTTTTAGGTCTTCTTAATTTCAAGATAGGGGGAAAAAACCCTCAGTTGGAGAAGGCACAACAGTTTATAGATGCTAAGTAATAAGATAAACTAATTTTACACGCACAGCAAAGGACATAACTATTAAGTGTATTTTGAGTCATTACATAGCGAGTTAAATAATGTAATGAATGTAGCAATTGTTGGCAAGTCAGAATGAAACCGTACAGGATGGTGGGAATGTCTCTCATCATGCCTGTATTTGCTGTTGTTTTTAATTACCCAATATTGTATTAAATCAAATTAAATGGAAAAACTGTCACCCTAAAGATATTTTAAAACCCATAGTGACTTCGCTAATTACATTCACCAAAAAATTAATAAATCCTCTCAATTCTTCCTCCACTAAACTGGCCAAAGGACTGTATATACAGCTTTGAGATTATTTTAAAAAATAGTACGTATAAAAAATAAAAAAGAAGGAAAGAAAGAAACACTAACTTTAGTGAGCTTGTAATGCCATTTGTGCACGACATGTCTGAAGTTCTCATAGTCGAGTTGGTCCGCCTTATTTCCTCCGTCAAAGCCACTGGCTCGGAAAATGGTTAGGAACCCTGGGTAATTGCCACACTCCTGGCAAAGGAAGCACAGCGACAAGCACGCAGCATTTGAATGTGCAGTTCTAAAAACAGGAGGTTACTCAGACCAATACTAGCAAACAAGAATAAAAATGGTTTTCTATTAAAATAAGAGGTTCTGCACCTTCTCGTAAATGGCTTTATCACTGTGCCATCGTGTCACTGTCTCCAGCATGCAGCACAGAAAACGGCCGTAACGCCGAGACTCGTTCTCCGTGCAGCTCGCCACAGTGTAGATGATATCAGAAAACACCTTTAGAGGAGAGAGAGAGAAAAGCAACACAGAAGGATCAGTAGGAACAGGGAGAAAGAAAGTTAATGAAGAGGCTGTGAACATGCTGCAAGACACATCTCCAGCATCACCCTAAACAGGACCTTTTATTTATTTTTTATTTATTTTTTTTTTACACGCCGCTGCCTTAATGCACATTATCAAACACTTGGCACAATTAGGCCCAGCAGGAGATTGCCATTTACACACAAACAAACCACAGTGAGACTGCTGGCTTTGGCTGTTGTCCTTCCTAACGCTATCCAAACAGCTATTCATTATACATGTGCTTGCTTCTTTCCAAAAAAACAAAAAAAAAGACATCTGCTTGAGCGCTGAAAGTTTGAAAGACTCACGCGATCGTAACAAAGTAGTGTACAGAAGTTCTGCGTTTTCTGTTGGTGCACAAGCTCAACAAAACGGGCGCAGTAGATGGCATCAATGGCTGAAAAGACGCAGCGTGGGAAGAGACAGAGCTGAAGGAATTTGGTGATGGTCTCGTTCTTGGTTGATTCTGCAAAAAGGGAGCCAAAAAAAAAAACCCGTCAAGGACAGAAACACATTGATAAAATCTTAACAGTAACAGTCTATCTTGGAATAATATTTTCAGCAAACATTGATGCATAGTTACTTTTGTCATAAATTTAACAAAGCTAAAAAATAAAAACATTATTGTGGCACTGTGCAAAAAATCTGGGCACCTTGCATAATCAGTACTTGGTAACACCTCCTCTGGAGCGCTTTTTA
This sequence comes from Dolichallabes microphthalmus, assembly GCA_026413445.1. Lineage (NCBI taxonomy): Eukaryota > Metazoa > Chordata > Actinopteri > Siluriformes > Clariidae > Dolichallabes > Dolichallabes microphthalmus. Next base: position 1,573,373 of record JAOTQY010000050.1, read on the forward strand.
TAGCCAGCTAAAAGTCTTTCAGTTCTTGTACTTGGGATTTTCTCCCATTCGTCCTTGCAAAAGGCTTCTAGTTCTTCAAGATTCTTTGGTTGTCCCTAATGATGTTTAAATCAGGAGACTTTGATGGTCGTTCCAAAACCTTAAAGGAACCCATGGTTGCTGAATGTCTGCAAGTGTGCGCACAAGGTTTGAAGAGTCAAAGTATTTTATAGCGTTAAAATTGGCAATCACTAATAACAACTGTTGCCATGCATCATATCTAATGAGCTGATTAAGGTCTGAAACCTGGTAAAAAGAATATGAGACTCTGGAACTCTTAGGGTGCCCAAACTTTTGCACAGTGCCATAATAATGGTTTGATTATTATTATTTTTCTTCAATTTATGGCATAAGAAGTAACTACGCATCAATGTTTGCTGACAAAGCAGTACTCCAAACATGCCACTTTCTGAATGCAGGACAATACATTTTTGACTAGTTTATACCTGTAAGAGAAAATTACTAAATGATGTCAGCAATTTCTGGTGCTTCAAAGATAGTTTTCCAGAAATGTTAGCACTAAACTAACCAACCACACAAATAAAATAAAACACTTGTTTAGATACAATATCAAAATATCTTTGAGAAAATAATCTTGAACGGACTTTTCAGCAGAATCCCTATGGGATGAGACCGCATGACGCGTGGAGAGAATAGAGGGGTGAAATACTCACTGGCAAGTAACCAGTTGTCCTTTTCCAGTTTGAGGCGATGCAGAACCCTCTGCACATGCTCCGACTGCTTCTTCTGCTCCTCCTGGAGCTTCTCCTGCAGCGCCGTACACCGTTCCTTCTCCTTCTTCTTCTTGTTTAGCGGCTTTTTTTGGAGAGAAGGAAAAAAATCTCATTTTTTAAGGGAGTTTGCTTCCTGGAAGATGGAAATCTTTAAAAAAATCACCATCCAATGTCCTAATGTTCATCAAACAAATGGGTGAGAGGTTTGGTATGACCAGGAACTTTTACTTAGTAAGGAATGCTTTATAGACAGTCCTTAGCCTCTTTTCCAAGAAAATAGAAAAAAGAAAAAGTAAAATAAGTCATTAGGGCTGATCATCTTCACATTCTAGCGATTCCTCCTGAGACACCTACATATATATTTTAAATATTCTTCCATGTTCAAGCTCTAGTTGCCCCGCCTCTTAATCACGTTGAGGAGGACAGAACTGCTTAGTCCGGCCTAAAACAGTCCACTCTTCATTTGTATCATCAGCAGCTGTATTAATCTCATTATTGATAGTTTGCATGGCGCATCACCGGAGCAACTATCACTGTAAATCATAGGCTGACCGTCAATTCAGCTCCACTTAATTTTTAATTAAGAATTTGCAGAATTGCAGCACACATCGAATCAGCACATCGATATTGTGATAATATTGTATCAGGTGGTACCTGGTGATTCCCATCCCTACTAATGACATTAATGTATGAGGAGCATTTACTACATACAGGAGTCACAAACGCAATGACATTAGGTTCAGGTGACACTTACCAAAAAAATACAAATAAAAAAGGCAATACAGTTTATTCTGATGTTAGCATATATAAAGTAATCCGAGGAGGTTTTGGTGTGTTTTAATGGCACGAAGTTTGCTCTGTTGACACGTACAAGCTCCAGCAATCGCTATTTCTAACCGAGCTGTTTTGTGCTCTTACGGTGATTTGTTATGACAGATGGAATGGAACAGGACGGCTTTGCATCTCTGATTTAAAGCGTTACACGTGTTTAGCAGACCGAAAATGCATTTATCAGAGCAAAATTTAGATTTTGTTTTTTAGCTATATGTATCTCATGACCTAAACGATGGTAAACTTCCATCTTCTGAATTAAAATGTCTAATTAAAATGTAACTTTAAAATTGTAAACAAATATAAGAGAATTAAGAAGAGCAGGAAGTTTTATAACGACCAAGACTTGTGGTAATATCCTTATATGCACCTCAATTTTGATTCGAGACAGACTTTTATTTAATATTATTCAACAAGAAAAGCAACTAAGTCGTACTTCAGTTTGCGTTATGGTTATCTTGACTATAAATCAAACTAGAATAAATGTAATTTGTAAATGTTAGGTCATCCGTAATCATAATTTGCTATAAAACCCTGTCTGTCTTGAATGCAGCATGATCTGCGTTTTGCTTCTCTTTTGTACAATAGCATACAGCGATAAATCCTAAAAAACTTGGACATCTTAATTATGCAGTCCTAATTAAACTTGTCTCCTACCATCTCAGTGTTCTCATCAATGGCCCTGATCTGCAACTTGAGCTTGTTGACCTCGCGGTCGTAGGCGCTCTGGGGGACAGACAGGTCGTACATGGTGAGCGACCAGAAGGTGGCGTAGAACTGCGGACGCAGGTCGTCCCACACCCGAGGTAGGTGGAGTGAGACGACGGCTTCGTGAACGGGCGCCATCACCTGCTCGCACGCAGCTATGTACTTGTGGACCTTCTGTTGCTGACGGTTTCCTTTCTCCGTCTTCTTCAGCTCGTCGTACTTGGCCTGTGAGGGAAAGCGTAATGATTAGCCCATTCAGGAGCAAAAACACGTAACCGATAGAACGATGGCCGCATCGGTGGAGTAACACCGTAGTGGGCATGGCTCCCGGACCGAGGCCAGAGACTGAGCTCTGCTTGGCAACGAGCCGGAATAAATCAGTGGCACTAAGCGGCTCTGTGCTACACAGCTGGATCCGGGGATTTAAATCTGTGGCACTTTTATGAAAAAGCATGCATCAGGAACGATGGTAAAATGGAGCGCTGACAATGTGCAGCAACATAGATACGGAGAGAGTTGCGTAGGGAATGCACTGAGGCAAATCTTGTTAAGCAAAGGGAGGGGGGGTTCAGGGGGAGGATGTACACATTTACAGCATTTTTCCCCCCTACTTTTTTGTCTATTATTGCAGCTTTAGTATCTTTCTTTGATTTACACAGAATAGACAAAGATCAGTTTGTGTATTAATATTAAAAATATTACAATGAGACACTATTGATTAGGAAGATCATTTAATCTATTCTTTATTCTGTTAAATGAACATGCTTATGCAACTCACCATAATCTGATGGGCGTACATTGGGCGTGATAAGAAGAAAGCAGCATCATGGGGAGTGTGGAACTGGTTGCAAAGCACATCAATGGAAGGAACCCTCTTGATGTAATCCTCCGTGCTCAGGTTGGACGCTAAAAAGCCGCCAAACTGCACCAGCGTGTCGTGACACTGGAGGTAAGAGAACAAGAAAACGGACCGTTCGTCATTAGACTAGGCTGTCCCGACAGTTCCTGGGCAAATTCTCTTCCTAAATCCTCATGTTGCTTATTTATTTGTGGAACTGCCCCTTGCTTTATTAAAGCCATTCATCACCAGGAGCCCAACCCCCAAGGAAATCAATGCAATGGCCAGTAAAGCAATTTAATGGGGCAAAGAGGAGCGGGAAAAACATTCCTAAGAAGCACAGGGAAAGGAGAGAAGAAAAAAAAACACTAAAAGGCAATGAAGAACTCTGGGTCAGATGCTGCTTAAAAATTGCATCACTTATATTATTTTCAATAAATGTCAGAACAAATTTTTTATTTTATTAATTATGTTTCCAGGCACTGGCTGTGCATTGATTATGAATGTTCTCCTTGTGGTGGGTTTCCTCCGAGTACTCCGGTTTCCTCCCAAAATCCAAAAACATGCATGTATAGAGAATGAACAAATGGATGGATGTTTAAAACATTTTGGAAATAAATGAGCACCATGTATACACAAGCAGAGCTGTAAGGGCCATGTTCATTCAGCCACAAGAGAATTTATTTAAAAAAAAAAGGGGGGGGGGGGGCATGCCTCGTTGGTTGGGTGAAAAGGTCTGGAGTGCAGCCCAAGCTCCAGTTAATTCAAAGGTGTTTGGTGGGGTTGAGGTCTCTCATGGCTCGCTCATGGGTCTTCGACAGAAACCTTTGTAGTCCATGTCTTCAAGTAGCTCACATTATGCACAGGGGCATTAAAATGCAGGAACAGGTTTTGGACTCCTTAGTTCTAGTTATGGAAATATACTTAATATTACTGTGTAAAACAATACTCACGAACTGCTACAGTATGTGCTTGTAACATTCTATAGAAGGCTCACATACAAATGGGTGGTCAGGAGCCCGCATACGTTTGGCCATAGTACGTGTATTTCAATCTTTTTTTTTTTTTACTCGACTGATTAGGAAAGCATTGCAGAGCAAAAGCGGCATAGACTTGGTATAAATAAACTCAGATTGCTCAGAGAAAAACTAATCATCAAAATGTGTAAGTAAGTAAGTATGTTTATTTGTCGCATACACAATCACAAGTATGAAATGCAGCGAAATATTTTTGCGACCACAGAGTCGCGACGGCAGCCACCTAGGGGGGCTCACACTGGAGGGCGATAAGCACACGAAGGCGTTGGAGATGGCGTAGCCTTAATGGATGGCTTTACTAAACCCTAAACATCTGCACAGCCAACTGCTGATAACTGCAACTCAAGTACAATGAATACACCAAGTATTTTTTTTCCCTCTGCTTAAACGAGGTAGCTAACATGTCAGAACTCTAATTAGCCCTTTGAACCTGTGAACTGACCTTAAATTTCAGCAACTAATGAGTCAGGAACAGATCCAGGACCTGACAGATGGGAGAAGTAGCCTCAGTCAGAGAGCAGCCACAGATACAAACATCAAACGAGTCTGCGGATTGGTTTGGGCCTCACTATTTATAATCGCTTCAGAGCGACATGGTTCCTCTTGGGAATCTGGAGCTGCGACTTTTCCGTGTCCTTTCTCGCTTCACTTGTAGGTTTCGATACACGTCTTCGACAAGTCTGAGGTGCGATGTTGCAGTGAATGTTGAGAGCAAGAAGAAAGGACAAAGCTGTCTTTCACCAGAGGTAAAGTCTTACACGTGATTTATACTTCGCCGCATAACTTGATCGTTTCAGAGATAGTAGTAGAACACAGGATGTAAGGAGATCATGAGGATTACTTGTGTCAGTATTACCATTAAAAAAACATTTCCAGTGACATTGGGGATGAAAATAATTTGGTGCGTGCAGTTATTGCTCAACATGTCAGAAATGTAGATCACAAGCTCACAAGGAAAAGAAAACCTCTATCATGTTCTAATGACTCTAGCTTTAGAAATCGCCAGTCCCCGCCTACCACGCCATTATTATTTTTTATTATTAGTATTTCGTTATAACTTGTGCAGTCAATTAAAACTTATAACTTGGAATTTCTGACTAGTAAACAAAATAAACACTTTTTAACCAATTTCTATTTAGCAATTAGTGAAGATTGACAAGTGAAGGCTGCCTGCAGCATAAACAGTACACAACGTTTAATAAAAGTAAGATCAACTGACATCTAAACACACTTTCTGGTTTGCAATCTATAACGATGAAGAGCTGGCTTTTTTATAATTTATTTTGTTGGTTTTTTGGAGGGAAATGTCCATCACTTGCTGCCCAGCTTGCTTCTGACAAAAAAAATTGACGACTCTTCCAAGGAAGACATGTGTTGCCTGCCCACTGCTATTAAAAAAAAAAAAAGAAATAACAACTAGTGCACATATATGCTTCCTTATAAAATGTTCTGTGAAGGCTTGTTCATGAATGGTTTTACGAGGAGTTACTGGGAAAGGAAAAGCAGGATGGCGATGCAAGACAACGGATAGTGATGATCCCCTACGCGTCACCTATGCACAGTGAAACTTCTAGTCTCCATTATTAAACATCACCTATACAGTACAAGCCAGTTCACAATGACCCTATGTTTATTAGGTATACATGAAATATAGCATTAACACCCTGCACTGCTCGTTACTGAGGAGAATAATTTCAGCAAGGTAGCGAATCAGAGTATCAGAGCGCATACAGCTGCAATCTACTACAACCAATGAAAGGAACACGTTATTTGGTATTACAGTGTAAAAACAGCTGGTGTAGACGCGTTTCCCCTAATAAAGGTTCTGCGAAGGGTGGGACAAATTCCCATGAATGGTTTTGGGTGGAGCTGCAGACAGTAGAGTTGACCATCCCCTTTTTGTTCATGTTTCAAAAAATAGCGAAGGAGGGCTGGGATACTAACACTCCCACATTATAGTCATATGATGGTCAATCACGGGTGTCTACGAGCTGACTCGAGCAGAAGGGACTGCATGTTATACCATTCATGTGTGTCAGAAGGAGCTGTCGCTGCTGTGCGTTCTGCAAATAAATTGCCGTGGAAAGTGACAAAAAAACTGCAACTTATGAGCTTAAGTGTGTGGGATAAGTGTGTCTGGTCTGGAAAGTACAGCGCGCACTTACCTGCTCGACAAATATGCAAGTACAAATCAGACCTTTTTATGTTTTGAGTATGATAATTGAAGGAACAAAATCTAGATGAGGTTGTTCCCTGAACTCCATTCTCATGTCTAACATGACGGCAACAGTTGATTAAAAAAACTGATCAGGAAACATGATATTTACACAATAAATATGTAAATATTTACCCCAGCGCCATACTGTGGAAAACCCAAAGAACCTTTTTATACCTCCTCATATTGTACGTCAACATACATTTAATTAAAGTATACATGAGCATCGGTAATTCACGTAAATGCGTACATACGTCCTTATTCAGAAAATAAATGGGGCTTCGTTTGTTCATTGAGAGGAACTGCTTCATAAACACCATTCATCAAGATCACAACTTGTGGTGCCTACCAAGTACATAAAAATAAAACTTAGCCACACAAACTACTAATTCCGTGCTCTTTTTTGATAACAGCGCAATCAGCTTTTTTTTTTTTGTCTCTCAATGTGCCAAAGGGGGCTTTATGCATAAATCATGCAATCACATTTCAAAGTGCATTCAATGGCTGAGATGAGTCGATCAATCTCGACGGGGCATTGCGGGGAGGCCTGACGCGTTTCGGCTAATTGTAATGAGGCACACGCAACTTCCTGCTCAGAGAGAGAAAAACAAGTCCAAATTATTAATTAAACTGCTTCCCTGCCGGGGTCATGGGAAAAAAGCGTGTTGCACATTCACACCGCGGGCAATTATTCCCACAACTCTACGATGTGAGGGTGCATTTGCTAAAAGCTCTAATTTGTGACATTCAGAGAGGGGTGTGAAGGAAAAAAAAAAAGGAGGGGGAAAAAAAGGAGAGATATATACACTCGACAGACAGGATCATTCTGTATGCCTGCGCAAAATGGAGTTGATGATGTTGAGTTTTTAGCACCATCTGCTGTGAATTGTGGTGGGCCTTGAAAAACGTAGAGGAAATGAACAGTGCGTTGGCAAACCCAGCAAGTAATTGAGCTGTGCAGCTGGGTAACAAGAGAGGAAAACTGTGGGGTTGGACGTGCCCGTGTGTGTGTGTGCGCACGCGCACTCGTCTGTGATTTTATATGAAACGCTTTTAACAAACTCCCTCATGATTAGAAAAACAGAGAAGTCAGATAAGAGTGTCTGGAATATGGGTGCGTACCTGATCGTAGAGCTTGCCCACTAGTTTGAGGTGTTTCTCCCCTCCCTCGGAGAACACCACGCCGTTCCTCTGCTGAGCCATCAGCAAGCAAAGAGGAAGAGCCAACTCGTGATCCAGCAGTGCGTCCTTCAGTCGCTGCGATGACTTCTTTGTGTTCCTGATCTGGCCGAAGTATCCTCCCTGCTCAAAAACACACCAAATTAGGTCATCAAAGTATTCAACGTTATCTCACAAACACTATAAGTTGAGATTTCGGATTCTCAATAACTTCATCTCACCTCTAGGAGATATTCTGGGCAAAAACTTGCTAAAAAAAAACATTGTTGAGCCCAGGACATGATCACAACATGTCATATTAACCTACAATAATGTAGATCTGACCAGCCATTACTTTATATAAAGCAGCTGCTACTTTTTTGGAAGATTTTGCACTGTTTTATTTTTTCCCTCCCCTTGGGGGCAATTTCTACCCACAGTGGTTCTGAAGAAGATGAAGGCTGAAGAGATAACAAGGAACGAAAACTAGAGGGTTCCAGGACTTAATGCGTGCATGTTTGTTTCAAACTATTCCAAAAATAGCTCACTTGTTAAAGCATTAAAAACACTTAAACACAGCAGTGTCAGATGTTTTCAATGTTCAGTCTGATGGATGTAATTAAGAAACAAATGTAAGTGAAAACAGTTAGACGAGTTTCATAGATTTGTTAAAATAAAATAAAAATCTGCAATAAGGGTGCTTAAAAACGCTAATTGTTCATATCAAAGATAATTAGTCTGACTGAAATCAGTTTTGCATGCTGTATTATATAAATTTTTTTTGCTGCCACCAAAATAGAGGCACACTCAATCTTAACATTATGACAGGCTTATGGTTTTGCTTAAATTGAAAACTAATAAAAACTGATTAGTCATGCAGTTGGTATCACTGACTCATCAATGCAACTGTACAAAACCAAAACCTCTCCAATGTAGATGGAGATACAGCTTCTAAAGACCAGACTGTGACTCAGGATTACTGCACCTCTGCTTTAAGCTGCTCTCCTCCGGTCATGGCCTCCAGCTGCTCCGCCGTCATTTCGTCTGTGATCTCGATTCCGGCCATCTTCTGTACCACCTCCTTCAGAATCAGCAGGTCAAAGCTGGAGAGAAGAGAACAAGCATACACCGAGGGATTAGGATCCCTGAAAGCATTGCTAAAAAAAAGAAAAGAAAAAAAGGAAAGCTTTTTAAAGTCCAAGCAACTAGAGTACAAAGGAGAAAATGACTTCAAAATGGGGCACACAAATGCTGACCCAGGTCAGTTAGGACAGAATTAAGGACTGGAATTAGTTCAGTGTAAGAGTAGACGGGTACAAAACCCAAAATATCTGCGCTTCTGGACAAACCTCAGCAAACACAAAATATAAAATGCTTTGCGCGCACACACGTGGTCAAAGTGTCATGGTACATGTGCTGGTTGTTGACTATACGAGTGACGAATGCGCAATGAAACGATCAACAACAATACTGCTCCTATTTCAAGACTTCGCTCGTTTACCAAGTTAAGAATTTACAGTATTTGCACACACATACACTAACTTCCACAGGCATATTTAAAAAACAATAAAAAATTATACTTATTTTAAAAAAGCATACCTCTTCCCTGCCTTCAACTGATTGGTCACATACTGGAGCAAACCTCCCAACTCGATAGGGTACTTCCGGAAAACTGCTCCACAAAGGCTGGCAAGACCTATAAAAATGCAGAGTTTAAGAGATTTAAATTACTGAGAGAAACATACATATGAATATTATATATAGACACATACACGTGCTTCCCACAGGTCCGAAATATACATGAAGTGTGAGGATAGGATCATGAGTTTAAAGATTTTTTTTCTCTTGTTTGTGACCAAAAAATAATATATGAGCATGAAAGTCCTCCTTTTTAAATTTTTTTTTTAAAGAAGAGTCCGTTTACTATGCGAAACTGTTTCTCTGCAGATCATAGGTACGTCCTTCTCATTCCTTTTACGTCAGCTGGTGCTTGCTGCATTTACTGGCTCTCAGTACACCGCTCTCACGGTAGCAGACTAAACACGGACAGAGGCAGTAGAGTGAGAGCCAACTGTTCGCTACTAGTTAATCGTTTGCGAATGGCATCGTTCTCCCGGACAGATTTTTAAAAAGGACTGGCAAATAAATATACTTGGGCGCCCCACTCAAGTATACTCTACTTGTAGGAAACACTGATATACTTGCAAACATACATAAGATGAATATATAGTTTAACCAATGTCTAATTCTGCAGCACAATCAACATGAAAACATGCTGAAACTTACTTTGAAGCCAAGATGAAATAGTAGTGTCGTCATGCTTCATCTTCTCTTTCTCTGGGTTAGCTAAAGCTTCAATAATGCAATCTGGAAATAGGATCAAGGCCTACAACGTCTCTTCAGATAACACAACAGTCTGGAAAGTGAGTCATTTACATATTTTAAATGTGATCAAAATACATTCAAAAGGACTGTCATCAACATCATAACCACATTCAAGCAAAATTGCTCACGGGCGGATGTATTTTTAGCGAACCGCTTGTGCTCATCGGTTGGGTGTGACTCAGTTAAGGTGAGCTCTTGCGCGTCACTGCGAACGCAGACAAATAACAGGGTTGGAGTTTTGAGAGCATCAGCAAGTTTGTGGAAGAGTGTTAATTTGTGCGTGTTTGTGTGCGTGTGTTACGCTGATCAGGATTATTATTTGGCACAGAGGTGGGTGGTGGGCTGTACTTCACTGCAGGGAGACTGGAGAAAAGGATACAAGCCAGAACATCGTAGTTGAGAGAGGTGAGGTATTTCAGAGAGTCTACCACGGGGCTGATGAGGTTGTCATACCACTGGATCTGAGAGAGAATCTGAACAAACAACACCGCCATAACATGTTTAATATCGTACACATTTGACTTTAAACTTGACATTTCAAATCGTTCGGAAGCAGCACAGTCATTTCTTTTTAACAAAACAGTGTTTTAGCGGCAAACAGTTTTTACATAATGTGACAGAAGACTCACTGAATAGTTTCAAACACTTTATTTTCAGTAAAAATGTCCTCGACAGGAAGCTCAGCGATTGGTGCAGTGCAGAACAGAGGTTTCTAACTCAGTTATTCAGACTTGTGTATTGTTACTCAAACTTAAAGCACAAAATCTTAGCTTCTAGCTCCTAGGCAGTCCATATCAGGTGAGTTTTTTCTTCATGGTAAGGAACAGGTTGTAACGGTCAGTGGAGGGGGGGGGGTAGGGGGAGGATGCCTTAACATACAAAACAACAAGGCTTTCATAAGCAAGAAGCACAGTAATTATCTTTGTGGAAAGCATCACAAAAACAGCTTGATGTGCATGGCTTAAAAAAAAAATAATCTTGTGATACCGGCTCCTCTTTTGCAGATATTCCTGCATGGAGACTTGCACACAAACCTACTGAGATACTGCAGTGCATTAACCAACATGATGCTGTAGAACGGCCTGATATACGCAAAGCGTTCTCTGTTTGGTTCGACTTTGCCCAGGTAGGAGGAGACGCATCAGAATTTTCTGAACTGGAACACACTAAACCTAGACCTTGGGTTTAGCTAAGGACTTGAGCTAAGTTTGGAAAACGCTGTGTGAGAAAATATCAAGGCAAATCTCAAGACAGCCATCAGGAGAGCAGGGGGTGTGTGTTAACTACAAAGAATAATGACTGAAGCTTCAGAAACGGTGCGTCAGTTCACAGGCTGTGTAGCTGTGTCTTGTCACGGTGTAATCCTGAGACTTATTATGCAGAAAAACAAAAGGACATTTTGCTTAACATTTTTTTCCCAAATGTTTCTGAATCAAAACCCAAACTTTGTATTTTTCTCCGCAGCGTAATGTAGTGCAATATCTACAGCTTTTACACATTTATTATTAAGGTGCTCTCCATCTTTGATTGGTTTCTTTTCAAATATTGATTGGTTGATGGATGAACAATATACATTATTACTATTTAACAATATACTATAAAATATACTACGCTAACTGGACACTTTGAGGTACACCTGTTCAAAAATGTTTAACGTAAATATTGTGAAAATAAACCCGGCCAATCACATGGCAGCAAGTCATGTAGACATGGTCAAGACCAACTGAATTTCCCCGAGGCAGAGTTTCGAGAAGGAGGGACTCTCCGGCTACACAGCGCTGCACGCTTTAGAAGCCATTTTCGCTCTGTGCTCCGGTATTTCTCACATTTTTTACCGCAAGTTCTTGCATTTTTAATCGGTCGACACGCTCGATCATCGCTGATGGGTTCCAGTACTCGATTAATCGATACTCGTGCACTTCCCTACTGTAAACCATGAAAATACTTCTTTGAAACCAGTGCCAGGCAGACTTCCTGTGTCGGGCCGACTGTATAACTGCACCGACGGTCTTTAAGCTTTCGGCTCAACAAGAGTGACTCAAGTCTGCATAATGCATTCGAGAAGTTTTTGGTCAACAGTGTCAAATGTTCCAAAGCTTACATTATGTCATGATTCACTGCCTGTAAACATTATCTGTGGAGGAGCTAAGTTTGGAGGAGCTGTTTTTAAATTTGCCTTTGTCGCTTGGTTCAGACAGTGGATCTGTATTTAAATGCACCTCGTGATCTGGGGAGCAATGAAAAGTGATGGCTAGATAATAAAAGGGTCTGAGTAAAAGCCCGCTGTTAGACAGGCCGGCCGTTATGGCAGGCAGGAGTGATAAAACACTCACGTAATCAAAGAGGATGGTAGGGTTACTGTGGCTCAGCTTGCCAATCTGCCTCCCTGACGGCTTCACGTTTTCCTTGGTCAGTCGCCTGAGAGAAAGACAGAAAAAGAGATAAAGATGAGAGAGAAAGAGATATCATCAAAATTATGACACTAGTCACTTTTACAAGACATTTCAAATAGCCGAGATGAATGAGCATCATTGATGCCTTACAAGTGCTGCCTGATCTCCTTTCCCCTTCATAAAGACAGCCCCCGTTTTTCCCCCCTCAAAGACGCATAACGATGCAGTGACTGGAGAGGACAGGCAGCTCCAGGAAGCTACAGTCCCTTGCCAGAATGAGACAGCTTTAATGAATGTGTACTGCGAAAGAGGACAGCTCTAGCACATTCGATGAGCTGCTCTAGCACGTCTGATGAGGCGCTCCTGCTCGCTGCGCCGCACACGCCCACGCCGCAACTTTGAAGCGAATTTAATTGGGTCGATTTAATCGAGTGTTACGCTAGCCAAGTTCCTCTTTTAAGGCCTACGACTTCGCCGGGAACCGAGTGCTGCAGGAATGAAAGAGCAAAGAAACCCTGCGCGGTGGTCAAACACAGAAATATATGATGAAGAGAGAGCCTGAATAAAGGACGAGGTAAGGGATGAACGAAATGGAGAACAAAAAAGTAAAAATAAGAATGATAATATCAAGCAGAAAAGAAGCAGTTGCTGATCCTTTAACTGAACGAGGGAGCCTAAGTTAGTGGCTCGGCTGAGCCTTCAGAGCACAATGAGCAGCAACCTGTAATGATGCTTCCTGGCTTATGAGGAGAAGTTGGATAAAGGCACTCCATTTGAAACAGGCGAGGCTTTGTGAATACACACATGGAGGACTCTTTTATACAAGCGCAGCATGCTGAAATTTTAGTTGAACAAACACAAAAAAATTGAAGAGTATATCAAGATTTAGTCTCCCCTAGAGTGGGTTCTATGATTAAAATCTAATGGCTACCGTGTGTGTGTGTGTTTGTGTGTAGTGCTTAGCTTTTATTAATCCTAAAGAATCAACAGCAGTGCTTCATTTCTGCTTGAGTGCATACATTGATCCTCTGCGGCACTGTCATAGTCTCGCACACTCCACTGCTCCATCTCGCTCCCTCCATCTTGCTCTCTCTCACACACACACACACACACACACTTGATGGCCCTGTCTTATCATATCTTTCTCCAGACCCATTACTTATACATTACTGATATTACCTCAAGCTTGTTGAATAAAGAATCTCTCTCTCTCTCTCCATGTGTGTGTGTGTGTGTGCTCCTCAGATGTTCTAGCGGCATTAACCGTCATTCAGCTGTAACGTGAAACGCAGCAATAGCTGTCGTCTTCCAAACCTAATGGACCGAGGCTGCATTAAATACACAAAATATGCATACGGATTTCATTATTGTGAGCGCAAAGGTGTACTAATGAGATAGCTAAATCCTAGCAAAGAGGTTTCACGTCAACAATTTCTAATGACAGGATGCAATAGGAAAAGTTTTGCGATGGAGAAGGCCAAATCAAACTCCTACTATGCAGGACAAATCGACTGACCTTACATACCCTAAAGGTCATGAAGGCAATCGTTTTTGCTATTTGTCTGATAGTTTGTGCAACTCTGATACCCGAGCGTCCTAGTATGGGATTGATGTAGCATGATCAGTTGGGATTGCGGTCAGGTGACTGATCTGGCCCTTTAAGAACTTTACCTTTCCATTTTTTTTTGGCTATGGCTTGCTTTCAGAGTGCATTTTATATCATGATTCAACTGTAGTGTGACGTTCTGCAGCATTTGAATTAATCTGAACAGGAAGTATAGCGCTATACACTTCAGAACTCATCCTGATACATTTACCAGCAGTCACATCGTCAATAACACCAGTGACCCAGTACCATTAGCAGACATTCTAACCCACGCCATAATACTGCCTCCACCTTGTTTAACACATGACGCTGTGGTATGCATCGATATGGTGCATGCCCTTCATTTCCTTCCTATTATTCAGGTTAATCTTGGTTTCATCAGTCTAAAACATGCATTCGAACTAATTCTAATCTGGCTTTTTTTTGTCATTAACTATTACCAGTGGTTTACAAGACCAATCTTGTTTTTTTTTTTTTCCTACTTTAGTTTTTCCAGGATTATAGTGATTGACCTCTTCTTCGTCGTCTTTCAGCTGTTCCCTTTCAGGGGTCGCCACAGCGAATCACCTGCCTCCAACTAACTTCATGTCCTCTCTCACTGCATCCATAAATCTCCTCTTTGTTCTTCCTCTAGACCTCCTGCCTGGCAG
>JAOTQY010000050.1:1640573-1655971 GCA_026413445.1 Dolichallabes microphthalmus
TAATATATAACGTACATGAAATCTGGGGTTCGAGTGTGTCCGGTCAGCTCATTAATTCTACAGACTCTGTGCAAATGAAAGTAAAGAGCAGAGTTTGTTCACCTTGAAGGAACCATCACTGTAAACCAGGACAAAGTTCTTCTGCTTGATCACCTTTATCCTATGATAAAACTTTCCCTGATTGACATGGTCAGCTCCAGGATGACTCCTCCCTCCCTGTGCTATAGAATTCACATATCCGCAGTCACCTGATCCTCTACCTTAAGTTCATACATTACCTCCCTTCTAGACACATATTAAACACTCGTTCCTGTCCAGCTCGTGATTTGTGTAGATTTTGAGCACTGAGATGTATTTTCTTCACAAGTAACTATTTTAATACATTGTACATAGTTAATAGGTGGCACGGTGGTGTAGTGGTTCGACCTATGGCCTCACCTTCAGGATCCTCGATTCCCACCTTGGGTCTGTGTGTGTAGAGTTCTGTATGTTCTCCCCCTGCTTTGTGGGTTTCCTCCGGGTGGTCCGGTTTCCTCCCACAGTCCAAAGATCGGGGTACAGGTTAGGTTATTGATGTTCCTAAATTGCCTGTGATGTGTTGGGTTGGCACCGAGTCCAGGGTGTACCCCACCTGGGAAGTCTCCTGGGATAGACTCCATGCCATGGATGATTGGATAAGCGGTATGGATGAATGAATGAAAAATCATTCAAGACCCAACTAGTGATTGCTCTGGACCTGAACTTTAAACATTCTGTAACAGCTAAACCTTGTGTATCTGCCTGAGGTGTTTGGTGAGTGTGTTCCTCTGTGTTGTGAAAGTTAGGTGTGACTGCATTTTTCTCACTCTTGCTTTCTTTTACCTTTTCATGTGCAAGTGTATTTAAATCCAGATGAACCATTTGAGTTGATTTATACAGTCCGTTACATATTCATATATGTATATACAATTATGTGGTCATAAGTATATGGACACCTGAACACTAAGCGGCCCTTTTCCCGTTTCCAAAATTGCTTACCTGCTCAATTGCTTCTGTGGTGTGATTAAGTGTGTATACAGAAATTTCCACAAACAGTTTCGTACCTGCGTCTCCAATAATGAAAGTGGACCCAATAATAGCTTAAACGCCTCCCCTCTTATACTTAACTTCAGGCCTCCTGACGTTCCCTTGTCACCCAAATGAGGATGGGTTCCCTGTTGAGTCTGGTTCCTCTCAAGGTTTCTTCCTCTTGCCACCTCAGGGAGTTTTTCTTTGCCATGTGATTGTGATTTGTACATATATTCCTTTCATTTCCTACTCATTTCACTAATTGTATTTTTGATTCTATAAATCTGGGGGGGGGAGTTCTGATCATAAAAATAGAGTAACGAGGCTATTTTTTAAAATGTAAGGAGTAGAAAGTACAGATAATTGCTTAAAAATGTAGAAGTAAAAAGTCAGCTGAAAAATAATTACTCCGGTAAAGTATAGATACCCAAAATTTGTATTTAAATAAGGTAACAAAGTATTTGTACTTCGTTACTTGACACCTCTGTTAGTATTATTATTAGTAGTAGTAGTAGTATTATACTGACCGGGACAAAGTAATGACTCCCATATTGCAATTTGTCCACTGCAGCATGAAACAGTTGCCCGTATGCACCCTGATTTTGCTCACACACCTGTCAATCTTAGCTTGAACACCACGATTTTGAGCCTCTCATGTGTTTCGCACAGTTGTGCCTGAGGCACCAATTGTAAGCGAAGCTTTGGATAACAGCAGTTCAGCCTGCTGAATCAGACTCTGTGTACTTGCTCCACTTGAATTCCACTTATCCCGGGTGCTCCCATATGTTTCGCAATGGATTGTCTCTACATATGCAAGACCTCGTGAGCACTTTAGCCCTTTTGTTGCTGACACACATGCCATGACTTGTTGAGCAGGTGATCTCCCGTCTCATGTTTGAGCTTGTGTAAAGTCACCGCTAAGATTTTGTTTAGAATCGATTTTATTTTATTTACTCTGCATTTGTCTTCCCCTTATTTTCTTTATTTTCTTCCTGAGTGCCGGTGATTTATAAATCATCTAATCTGTGAAATGACTTTTCCTTTGATGGAGTGAAGTAATGATGTGTCCAGGTTACATAATCCAAGGCTCAAATATCAATATTCCTTTTTTTTTTATTGCGTTTGCATGAGTGTCATCAGAGCATACGGGTCGTATCTAAAACAATCTGATTAGATGGACACTGTAATCTGACCTGCACCTAAGAACTGCTTCTGTACTCATAAATATGGTCACGTGGACACCGCAGGACTCACAGTAATACTCCTGAACACACGCATGTGTGATGTTTAAGTGCAGCGATTTATTATGATTATTATTATTTTTTATAATCCTTCTCTCTGGTGTCACTCAGAAGAGGATGAGATTTAACTTGGTATCATCTAAAAGGCAATGAGGTAGAAGACACATCGTCACCTCTGACTTTTACTCAGAAGCAATCTAAATATAAATCTACATCTGGATTTCTGCAAAGCTACTTTGTGTCTTTGTCTATTGTTGAAAGTGGAGTTGAGTTGATTGGATGGTGTTGATATTGTGAGTTTTTATTTTTTACTTCCATTCAAGCTTGCACTTCTTGTATAGATTTTTTTCTTAGAAAGATAAGCACAGAAATGTGCTTTACAGAAGTAGCTAATACAACTGTAAAGTCATGATCTTTTTTTTTTCTTTCTTTTTTTTCCCTCCATACATCTGGTAATGAAGCAGCGGTAAGTAAAGAAAACACATGCTTTCCTCTCTCTCTCTCACACACACACACACACACACACACACACACACACACACACACACACACACACGCACACACACACACATTTTACCACATTCTCCCCCATCCTCCCCCTTTCTCTCCGGAGGCAGGGAGGCAGCTCCCATAGCTGGGCAGGAAGTGTTCTGACTTGCTGCCTGAGGTCTTTGTGAGGCAGACAGGAATGCTGGCGCTCCACATTCGCCTCAGAGGGTGTGTAGGGAGCACTTCCTCAGCCTCTGCAGCCACTCACAGCACAGGTCTGGTCCTTTTCTATTCCTTTCGTTTCTGCAATATAATTTTTTTTTCTTCTCACCGTAGTTGCATTCATGTTTCAGCATTTGTCTTGAGGGGAAAGTGCGCTCAGGTTCTATATCTCGTCTACTTTACTGGCAGCTAAGTCGCATGACCACAGCTGTAAAACATCAGGCTGTTATTTGTTTCTGAACTCATCAGCTTAAAAAGACTGTAGAGGAAAAGGTTGCACTCCTCCTTTCATTTGCATTGTCTTCATTGTTCCCTTCCTGGCTAACGGCTGTTAGGACGCTTTGGGCGGAGAGCACACACATGGATCTATTTCGCTTATTCTGTCAGCTCGGGTCCCCATGGGAGGAGTGTGTTTGCTTGATTGCTTGCTTTCGTGTGTGTGCGTGCTTGTCTGCCTAGGGTGTTTGGTTGATAATGCATAATGTTTAAATTACTTCAGGGCCCAGTATAAAAAAATAAAAATAAAAAAAACAAGGGAAGCTGTAGCGTTTAGTTTGTTAATGAGAGAGGAAAAAATCCCACTCATGAATCATGGTTTGTTTTAACTCAACACTAAGAAGAAAACAAAGTTGAAATTGCTGAATTACATATTCTGTGTTGGCGAGTAAGAATACGCATTGAAACGAATTCCGGGATCTAAAGCAGCTGCTTGTTGAAGGACATCAGTGGTGCTGCTTCAGGCGGAGGCGTCTGAGGTGTTGCTCTGTGACGGGAACACAAGATAAAAAAATTTTTTTTGTTAATTGATTTATGTAATATCCAGGTATCTCTGCCTTGTCCCGTTGCCATTGTTTGCTGTTGTGTGTAGGAGGGAGCCGACTCAGGATGGCTCGTGTTTGTGTTCTTTTCGGGATCGAGGAGTGACGGGAAGACACTGTGACGGGTGTGTGCACATCCACGTCTGTCACTCCACCCGCTGTGGCATTGAGTCATCGTCGAGAAAAAAACGGGCAGCTTAACGTGTCCTGCGGCTCAGCCTGGCTTCTCCTTTAGATCTGTAACCTCAGAATCATCATCGGTTTTCAAGTCTTCTTTGAAGGAGTTTGTTTTTAAGAGTAAAACTGTCGTGAGCACGTATGAAGCAAAACTACACTGAATATGAATTGATGTCAGTTTGGAGTTCGAGTATCTTGAGTATTTTTTAAAGTACTGTCCAGTCAGCAGTGTAATAAAGTCGATTAAAAACAAAACTTGTGTATTTAAACACAAGCTCCCAAAATATTGTGTGGAAAATAACAACACAGTACGCTTTTAGACTCATCATACATTTTAAATCACATCATAATTGTAGTATTAGTATTATATAGTCTTTTTTTCTGTTTAGTTATTTTCTTTAAATGTTATCTTAAAAATCATGATAAATATCGTCTGGCAAGGGAATGTGTTTCTGAATAGTTTTTTTTTTCTCATATCATCTGTATTTATTATATAAGAGTCTTCTGGGGAATTTTTTTTTTTTAAAGTTTATAGAAACATTGTTCCATAAAATGATAGAAAATAAAATTGAATGAAAGTCTTTCTACTTTAGCTAAATAAAATATGAATAATTTTCTTCCGTACTTTATCATGTCGTTTTATTCATCACCGCTATATTTTATTGACATGTTTTTGTTGAGCTTCTATTAATTTTTTTTCTTTTTTTCTTCTCAAGTTTACAAAAAAGCTAATAATAAATTATTATTATTAATAAACAAACTCCAAACTGCTCCAGGCTTCATGTGATGTACAGCTCATAAGCAGTGATGATGTAACTGAACTCTGCAGTGTGCAGCTCTGAATAGGTTGCAGTTGTGGTATTTCCTGAGCTCATCAGATAGTCATTCACACCCTTTGTTAGCTTTTCATGTCCTGCACTGGTGTTTACTTAAAATCCAGACAATGCTAAAGCCTAAACGTACACTTTTCCCCAGATCAAGACAAAAGCATTGTTCTTTATTTGCATGTTTAACAATCCTGTGCGTGTCATGCAAAGTAAGTATTACTGTTTTCTGTCCTGGAATGTGGAAAGTGATGGTGTGTTTCACCCTTCACCCTCCGAGCAAATCAAAAAGCAAAGCAAAGAGAATGTATTGTCCTGGGAAATGAATAATGTTTTTCATTCTGCCTGTGTTCATCTCCCAACAGAAAAAGGGCACATTGTTGGAGTGAGGAAGGTACAGGTCATTCTCCAGGGAGATGGCAGCGAAGATATCCAAAGACGAGCTGGAGGAGCTGCGTGAAGCCTTTGAGAAAGTCGGTGAGTGGGTTTCCTGTTCTGCTGCTTCGGCCAGTAAACCTTGCATGCCACGAATCTGCCGTTGAGAGGGACGCTCGTGGCTCCCCCATTTTATTTCGTTCATCCTAAAAATAAATTAAGTGTTTGCTGTTGAAATGTTCAACAAGGTTTGGTTAATTGTTTTGGAATGTGTTACCATGATGGTTTTGCCACGTCTCAAGGCCAAAGCCGGTGAGGTTTCACTTCAAGGCTCGTCCAGCTTGTTAGACACTTCATAATGGAATTGGGCGTGCCTCCTAAGTGTAAGTCAAAGGATGACATCTGTGTAAATAGCACATTTCATTTTAACCCAGAGTGATGGAATGAGTTAGGTGATGACGTGGGCTCAGACAGAATATATGACATAAACATCTTTAAAAAATGTTTTTATCAACATTTTGATTTTATAATTTTTTTTACCTGTTGCCCACAGTAAGACAGGTATCACTGAAATTGAACTGGTAATGGACAGATCAAAAGTAAAAGCAGTGGGTTAGAAACAACAGCTCAGTTGAAATGATAATGCATCCATAAACTTACCATCAGCAGATTACAGCGGGGTTATAAAAAGTTAAAAGTTCACTACGTCCTTGACTATGCACATGGTGAGATTACAAAAAAAAGGAGTATGCATGTTGGCTATAAGGGCATGTATTTGGTTGTAGCTAGCCTGCTGTGTCCTGAGTGATGCTCGTGTGAATTGAAAATCTGCATATAGTGTTGCACGTGTTTTAATGTCAAAGAAATGACAAATTGCATAATTACATCTCTAAACCTAAAGCTATGAGTATGAAATTTTAAAATGCTCACATTAACCCCCTGCCATCTTAAATATGCTTTAACTCTCTAACTTGGGGCCAGCTCCCTACTGTATAACAAACTTAAAACAAATCAGATTAAAAGATTGTGACTTCAGCATCATGTTAAAACATTTGACACAACCATGAGTCTGTATAATCATACTACTGTACGTCATCCAAGAGTAGATAAATCTTAAAAAAAAAATCTTAAATGTAAGAATACTTGGCTAAAACGTATTTAATCAGCATTAACTGTGAATGAATAGTGTGTCAGTGTTGACCTGTTGTGTGTTCTTCCCCTCAAATAAATAAAGAATTAACAATGGACTTCAACCATAAACACTCCCATGTGCTTCTACATCTGGGATTTGGCTCGCAGCAGTCGAGACACATGAAACGCTGCGACGGTCACTCTAAACTTTGAGGCCAGGGTTTCCGTTTATTTCTTTAAAGGAAGTCTGTTATATAGTACTTGACAAAGTGCAGAAAAAATGTTTCCTAGGCATTCCTGCATGGAATAAATAAATAAAAAAAAAAGTTTCCAGTTTTGTCTGGTATTTTCCTCTGAAAATATTTTTTATTAAGCCTTATTAAGGAAAGATCAAACTGCTTTTAATGATTGATGAATTTACTCAGCACAATGTGACAACTTTTCTTTTAAAACAAAAAATACCTTAAATGATGCATCACAACAGAAATGTACTTTATCCATGATGACTAGACTAGACATGATGTCTGTATTAAAGTTCACTTCAGGTCACTGTAATCTCCATTAACAGTGATGTTCTTGCTCATTTCATCCACGCCCTTCCTTCAGCGTAGGGCCCTCTCTTTATGGCATGGAAATCCCGTAGGCACTGTCAGTTTTAATTAGTATACTCTGCTGATTTCTGCTTTTAAAACATTCTCAGATGGTGCATGCTCCTGATGACCATAAGTCTTTCCATAATGTTTTGTGTCTTGACACAAAGCTCCTGGCAAATAATCCTGCTGAGTTAAGAGACCGGTCGATACTAGAGGTTTAATCTATAGATCACAGTGCAGCACTTTAGCTCACACTTAAAATGGCTGACTGCAGACTGCTGTGTCATTCCCGAGATCTCAGTCCATTACTGCAGCTCTGATTTTATTATCTCTGAGAGCCATTCAGCATTCAACCAAGTCACTGCTCAGCACAGCATCCATGTAGAGCACTAGAAAATGTACAGCACTGTTATGTTTTACCTTATCTAGGGGCCTAAGCAGGGTATCCATCATGGAGGGCACAGTTATATTCTACTTTATGTATGACACTAGGTATGGTGTGTGAATACGGTAGCAGGTAGGACATAACAGTATGTAGGCTAAATAGTACCATTATGATCTTTATAAATAGTACCATTACCATCATGTAGGACGCAGGGTAAGGGATACAGCATGTAGGGCACTTGTCAGGGAATACAGCACCATTATGTTCTACTTTGGGAAGTGAATGGGAATTCATTGCTAGGTATTTTTAGCTAGTAAAAAATAGTCTTTTCACACAAAGAGATATACATGTCAGGTAAAGAATTTTGTATCAATAAAAAAAAGAGACCATTGTTAAACAGTTTCTAAATTGGACTTAAAAAGGCCCTTCCACTTGTCCTGGTTCAGCTTAGACTGCTTGTCTGCTGGAGCGAGTAGCAACGAAACACTTTTGTTTATTTTGCAGAGCCGACCTCTGGTAAAAACGGTCTACGTGAAGCCTGGCATGAAAAGAATCCCTTCTTTAATAAGGCTTTAATGAGAGATTATATATAAAAAAATTTCTTACCATTTTCCACCTCAATTTTTTTCATCAAGTCTGATGAAAATCTGAAGATCTGAGTGTTGGTACAATAAAATTGCATATCCATGTTAATCTCTGAGCGCAGCTATCTTAGATAATAATAAGCTTATTATATTGTATGATACAGCACCTTGCTAGCCAAGAGTCACAGATATTGAGGAACTGTATTATTAGCTTATGTAAGGCATTATATGTTCCTATGTGTACATTAGTGTTCTGGGACCATCGAGTGGGTGCATGAAAGCTTTAAATCATCCCAGGAGACGTAGCTTCATTAAAGCTGCTTTACTTCCTCCTGCTCTGCTCTGCTTGTGATTTTTGTTTTTGGTGGAACAGCTTGTTCGGATTAACCAAACAGCAAAATAAAAACAGTTTTGTAATTGCTTTCGGGTGGATCTTGCTAATAAAGTGACTAATAAACCGTGTTATAAACATGTCTGCATAGTCAATGATGCTGTCTGTAGTGCCCGACTTGACGTTAACATGTTAAATTATGCGTTAAAATCGATGTGTCTGTATGATTCTTTTACAGATTTGGACAGTAATGGCTACATTAATGACTATGAGCTCCATGACCTGTTCAAAGAGGCCAACCTGCCCCTTCCTGGGTACAAAGTCCGTGAGATCATCCAGAAGCTGATGACCGAGGGGGACAAAGACAAGGATAACAGGATCAGCTTTGATGAATTTGTTTCGGTAAGTAAATGTTAAAGTTTTTTTATTATTATTATTTTAATAAATATTAACTTAATTTTTTCGTGTTATAATTTGCATTTTGAGCAGATGTTCAATATTATCTGAATCTCTGGCTGGGTTGTTTTAGCAGATCGGCATGAATTTATCGTGCCAAGTCCTTGATTAGCAGTGTAGACGCTTTAGACTAATCCCTCAAAAAGAGGGCTTTTTTCCCCCTTGTTTTGTTTTGGGGTTTTTTCCTGAAGGATTATCTCATTTTATTAATCTTTTATAAAAGTTGGTTTTAGCAAAGAATTTCAGACATATTTACAAAAGCTTTAGTAACACTGTTTTTAAAAATCAATCCTAAACTGCAAAAAAAAAGCTCACACAGTCTGATAAATCTTCCAAAAATGCAACTCCTACCTTGTACTGTACTTTTTAGGTCTCTATTCCTTTTGTCTGATATTTTTGTCTTATTTTTCTTAATTTACTAACATGCTTTGGAATCATTTCTTTCACATCATGTGAATAATGCAAATGTGAATCATATTCTATAAAAAGCATCCACGTTTTATTAGAGACTCTGACTGACACCCGACAGAGGAAGTGTCCCGTCACTTACTTTTGAGTCATCACCCTCACCTTGGCGTAAAAAATTCCTAAGATGATCTGGCTGCAAGTCTGTGTAACATTTCCATCCTGTGAAATAAGCAGTGCTATTTTTCTGCTTCTTGGTGCATGAAGCCTAATGGAGATTTTCCTCATCAATGCTCCCAGTGTTTGTTTACTCTGCTGGGACAGTCTGGAGGGTGGGTGGGGACGGGAGATTATATTGAAGTTGCATCGTCAGCACAGTTTCACTGTTCACTGTTGTTTCCATTTGGAAATAACAGCACCAACAAAAAAAAAAAAAAAACATCTGTATTTTTGGTGGTGTTATTTTGAACACGTCACACGGAGGGAGGCAATGGAATGTCTGAGTAATCTTGTAGCACAAACAAAGACCACACATGCATTGCTTTTCCTCTCTGGTTTTTATTTGCAGATCTTCCAGGAGCTCAAAAGTAGTGATATTGCAAAGACCTTCCGCAATGCTATCAACAAGAAAGAGGGCATCCTGGCCATCGGGGGCACGTCGGAACTGTCCAGTGCAGGCACACAGCACTCCTACTCAGGTAAAACCTTTTTTTTTTTTTTTTAAATTAATCCAATCAGGCATGCTGTCATATCAGATAATATAAATTATTTGTCATTTTTGGGTTAAGCACACACAAAAAAAAATAACGGTCACTTTGGCCTCTTGAAAACACTTGTGTTTGGTTGGTGCCCTATGAGTGTCCTCTTGTCTTTTAAACATTTCTTCTTCTTGCTTGTTGCTGTTCTCCAGAGGAGGAGAGGTTTGCTTTTGCGAACTGGATCAACTCTGCATTGAATAATGACCCGGACTGCAAGCACTTGCTCCCCATGAACCCCAACACAAATGACCTCTTTAAGGCTGTCGGAGACGGTCTCGTGCTGTGGTGAGTCAGTTAGAGGGTCATTTTAATTGAGTGAATTAAAAGAAATTCTCAGTGGAATTCAGTTAGATTAGATTTCTGTTCTCATATAGGCTGCGTGTGTCTGTTCTCCTAACAGTAAAATGATCAACCTGTCTGTCCCTGATACAATTGACGAGAGGACAATAAACAAGAAGAAACTGACGCCGTTCACAATCCAGGTTTGTGTCGCCTTATCGTTTCTATGGCTGCACTTCTTGTTTAGTGAATTGTTAAGGTAGATGTATTTTTCGAAAACTGACAAATCAGGATTGCATTCCAGGTCATAATTGTATAATAAAGATGGTTTCCTAGTTCTAAACGAAGCCAGTGTCAGACCCAGCATTCCTAACCTAATCCCTTCACGCTATCTATGTAGGAGAACCTCAACCTGGCGCTGAACTCCGCATCAGCCATCGGCTGCCAAGTGGTGAACATCGGCGCTCTGGATCTGCGTGAAGGGAAGCCGCATCTGGTGATGGGCCTGCTGTGGCAGATCATCAAGATTGGCCTGTTCGCAGACATCGAGCTCAGCCGGAATGAGGGTGAGCTCCATTTCCACCGTGACCAGAAACCGACACCATTCAGAAGCGAGACAGGCTGACACCATTGGCCTGGAATTCAGACAAACAGTGTGCCTGTGCAGGAGTAAATAATTAAGTGCAGGGAAGAATTTTATCGATGCTGCAGGACAAATAAACAGAACCAGTTGAATTCAGACAGATATGCTTGCTCTGTCTGATTTGCTGTTGTAGAAATGAAAGCCTTCAGCGTTGCATTAAGTGCAGCGTGTACAGTAATGCATGGTTTGCAGGATTAAAGCTAAACCTGCACTCTTCTCAGGGTGGGGCTCGGTACTTGGTGCAGAATCCCACATTAGTCTTCTGTTGTTGGTGGGCATGCACTAGTCTCTATAAATAGTTCTGTATAAACAGTGTAAATTTGATCAGCCCAGTTCATATTTCAGGTTACAGGTATTCAAATAAGACATGCAAATAAATCAAGGGCAATTGATGTGTTAGGATAAGTAACATAAAATGATGTGTATTATATGAGGGGTGTTCGAGTTGAACCAGGACATTTGATGATAGTTCTTGTGAGTGAAGGCATTTACAGAAGACTTCAATGACCGTTCAGTGTTTAGACTCTTAGCTGCAGTAAAACATTTGAATGGGCGCAAACATTTTAGAAAATACCGTACATCTATGAATGATGATCTCAGCCAAGGCGTCTTGACCACACTGCAGTCGTTCCCATGAACGATCATCGAGTGGATCGACTGATTCTTGAAAATCGACAGATAGCTTGTTGCCAACTTGCAGATGAGACGCATCTGCATCCATCCACGAACACCACTTGCACTTTACAGAGACTCAGCTGGGAGTTCTTGTCACATCTCTTGTAAAGTCCTGATCTCATTCCAAGTCATTGTAAGTTTAGGCAATTAAAGGACTTCTTGGGACACCACCATTTCAAACAAACAGTACTTATGCACTAGATAAATGCTGGAATATGAGTTCAATTAAAAGTTTTCAAATGGCAGATAAAATTTAACAAAGGTATTTGGGATTTTGTAGAAAACTGCTATGTTTATGTTGTACCCATTTTGTTTATATATACACAGCCCTATTCATCCTGCTGGTTGTGTTAATTCGTGTATTTATCGCGTTGGGCTGACTTATGTGTACGTGTGTGTGCTTTCCCAGCACTGGCAGCATTGCTCCGGGAAGGTGAGACCCTGGAGGATCTGATGAAACTTTCCCCAGAGGAGTTACTCCTGCGATGGGCAAACTTCCATCTCCATAATGCTGGATGGCAGAAAATCAACAACTTCAGCTCTGATATTAAGGTACACTGGCCAGTCGTTTTGCATCTGTAAGGAATATCGGTCAGGAACTACATCAAAATAGTAGTTTATTAAAAGAAGCATTCAACAAATTATTCAGCAACTTCCACATGATAGTACTGTAGTAGTAGTGCATGTATACTCTTGTTCTTATCAGTGAATAACCTTTTGCTTAGGAGTTCATGGGTAACATCAGAAATGATGATAAGATATGGAATGTATTAAACTGACACAGGCTGCATTACATTTTCTATTTCTCTCACATTGTTCCTCAATTAAGGTTGCATGAAGCTTAATGAAACAGGAATATGCAGTATGTACATTACATGTTTTTTTGCTTAGAGATTTTAATTCTCAATTCTGAGCTATTTTGTATCTATACATGATGGCTACAGTTTTCCTAGCAGATGTTGGTGAATTATTTGCATTTTGATCTACGAAGTCAAAATCCTGAGTAAAGATACCTTCTATTTAGAATAAATTGTTAAAGTCAAAGAGAGCAGTTTGTCCTCCCTCCTCAGTCTAAAGAAAAATCAGCCCTCAGTTAAATAAATAATTTATTCAGATTCAGCCCAAAACAAATTTTTCTATGGGAACACAGAGTGCAGTCTCATTTTAGTTCTTGATGTAAAGAATCCTCGCTCACCCTCGTGTCATCATGAACACAGTAAGATATAGACCAATCTCATGGTTAGCCTGTCTTGGGGCAACAAGGTCACGCAGCACGAAGTCTGGCAGCCAGCAACGCTATCAGCACTGCCTGTTTGTATTTCTTTCATATGTATATAATCCTCTACTTCTCTTTTATTCTTCCCTTTATTCCTTCCCTTTTAATAAATCAGCCAGGTCTGGCATTAAAATGTGGAGAACCTGGAGAGATTGATTTAATCAAACAGTTTTCCAGACCCCCTGTGATTTTTGGCGCCCCTTGAGGGGGTGTGGACCCCACTTTTGCAAACAAGTTGTTTGAGAATAAGTCAATCCAACCCCAGTGATTATAACCTGATGTGTTCTGTGACTTAGTTCATTTTCCTTTTTTGCATCCTATGCAAATGTATTAGGTTGGTTGTATATTATATCACACCATATCCTATAGTAGATCTTATTTCTTATCTTGATTAATGAAAAAAGGGCCAGTGTTTTTGTGTCTAGAACTATCTCTTACAATTTATCTGTTTCCCTATGCTTCAGCTCTCAGACTTCTCAAACTCTGTGAAGGTACTTGTTTTGCCAAATGCACAGCCATCTGTTATTCACTTGGGCATGACTTTATTTATTTATTTATTTTTATTTATTTATTTATTTATTTTTTTTGGCAAAATGCATTCTGCTGTCTCTGATTTTATGATTCTTTTTTTTATTTTTTAGGAGATCCCAGCATGCTCATCAGTTTTCTCATGTTTGTCTACTTTTTGTTTATTCCATAGTGGATTTTGGTATGTCCTGTAATTGTTGAAGTTGTTTGTGTGAACAGCTAATAATTGTGTGTGTTTTTTTTTTTTTTTTTGTGGACCCTTGTAGGACTCCAGGGCTTATTTCCACCTCCTGAACCAAATTGCACCCAAAGGCACTAAAGAAGGCGAGGAACGCATTGACATCAGCATGGCAGGCTTCAATGTAAGTCATGCTTTACAATATGCCTTTGAATCATTGACTTACATAACCAGCTTGGGACAGAAACAGATGTAAATCTGTTTGCCTCTGAATTCCGTCATGCATGGAGAAGTTGTAATGGATTTTTCACAAATACCTTGGCTTATCTCTTTGTTTTTGTCTGATCTTCCAGATGTGAATCCAAATACCTTAGGGCACAAACTAAATCTTTAAACGTGATCTGTTTGTCAGGGCAAGAACTTGTAACACAACCTGTTTATTTATCTATATCTATATATTTTTTTATAATCATCATACTAGTTTAATATGATAATTTTTTTTTGGTGTATTGTGAGCACCAGCATGTGATCCCAGATGGTGCTGGCAGACATTCTGACCAGAGAGGAGGAGGAGTGTTAAGCATTAGATCAACAGACTGTGTAGGTGGGTGTGGCGGTGCATTTCAGGTCAGGAGAGGTTTAACGATTTAAACACTTAACCATCTGAGCAGAGAGAGTGCGTTTTCAGTCACAGCACAGACTTTATCACAGGCACTTTCATTGATGAAATGATATAACCCGATGAACTTTATGATGTATAGCTCCTGCAAAATGACTCATGTACCCCATTTCGGATCTCTGGAAAATACTTTATGAAGTTAACTTAATGTTCCTGACATGAAAAAAGAAGCTGAACATGCTTCGTTTGGATAACTGTGGCTTTTATGCGATGTGAAGTATTGGGTGAGCCACTGAATTAAAAACATGAGCATAGTTCTGTGTAGGCCAGTTCTGCGCATGTCCTGGACTCCCCTATGTTCTCATGAAAATATTTTCCATCCATATTGTCTGGGACTTTTTCGGTTTTAGTAATGTTCTTCTAAACGTTTTGTCTGCAGAAAAAGGCTGACACAATCAGTACATCTGTTAACGTGGTAGTCGCCAAACCTGCTGTCTCAGGAGAAGCTGTACATGTTTTCTCCATGTCTTGGCAAACAAACATGCTTGAGCCGGTTCGTGTTACATATCCGGTTTCCCAGCATGCATGAAGATATTTCACCATTTACTCTTTTATCACTTTGACTCAATGGCAGGAAATTCCATTATAATTTCTTACATTCACATGACTTCAAAGTATGATAGTTGTTGGAAGTCGGTTCACTATCTTTTTATTAAGCTTTTAAACCTTTTTTTTGTAAAAAAAAAAAATAATAATAAATTATAAATTAAATAAATAAATGTCCCTTGTTGGTTTGTACTTCTGTTGTACTTAAAGGGCCCTCCATGGTACTGGCAGAGATGTGTTAAATTTTTAGAAAGGGATTTTATTCAATGTCATTTATTTGCAGACCTGAAAAGTATAATCATTTGGAAATGGATATTTTCTCACACTAAGACTCAAGACACAATGGTCCTAAATCTCCTGTTCTGGAAATAATCTTTCATTTTTGGCCCTAAATCACATTTTAAAAAATTCTCCTTTCAGTGTGTAATTTATCATGTTTATGCAGTCATGTTTTATCACGTTTATGCAGTATTTTATTCGTTTATGCGAATGATTATTATTATATTTTTATTTTTTTATTTTATTTTTTTTTTACCATTTCCTCAATAAGTTAACACAAAGTGTGTTAATGCTTAAAATTAAAATGCTTAAAATTAAAAACACCTTAGATAATGCATATTTCAATTCAATTTTATTTGTATAGCGCTTTTAGCAATTGTCATTGCCTCAAAGCAGCTTTACACATTCATTCATTTTCTATACCGCTTTATCCTGTTCAGGGTCGCGGGGGGCCTGGAGCCTATCCCAGGAGACTTCGG
>JAOTQY010000050.1:1702714-1720986 GCA_026413445.1 Dolichallabes microphthalmus
GAGACATTTTTTAGCATATTTATAAGGAGTTGCCAGTTCTGCCGGAGCTTAAATGGTTCTTTTCAGCTTTGTAGAGTCTTCTTTAAGAGGTGACACTTTAGACCGCTAAAATGATATAAATGGGATTGAGATATGTGCAGAAGAAAAAAAAAAAAACTTGCTCAGGTTTAGGAAAACAGTTTTCTAAGCTTTTTCTGGTAGATAAAAATTCTGTCAGCTTTGGCTTCCTGCTTTAGTGATTGTTTTTTTTCTTATTTAATGTGATTATGCCTTTTTTTTCCTGACAGAAGAGGAGGAAGAGGACTCGGACTCCGGCTCGGAAGTGGACGGTAATAAGGCCGGCCGGAGACACAAACTGCTTCGCAAGAAACTGTCGCTTAGTGAGGGCGAGTCTGACAATGACAAACCAGCCAAGAGCAATAAAGAGGTCAAGAGGAGAGGAAGACTGAAAGGTCAGTGTTTACCGAGCCTGAGGCCTCCATCAAGGGCATAAATTTGTAAATCATACTTGCAATAAAAAAAAGAAAACAATACCTCCGCTTAATATTAAAATGGGACGTATACACATGCTCTTGGATAATGCTGTTGTCCTGAAATCATATTTCAGTTTTTATATCCCTTACTTGCTTTCTGCAGTGAGCAGCGATGACTCTGCTGATTCCGACTTCCATCGTTCAGACTCCGCATCAGGGAGCGAGTCAGCGCTGAGTGAGGGAGAGAGTGAGGATGACGAGGACAGCAAGAACAACAAACGCAGAACGCGGTCAGTAGGGATGGGAATCACCAGGAACCTCCTGATACGATATTAGCATGATACCTAGGTGCTGATTCGATCTGTGTTGTGATTCTATACGAGTATCTCAATTTTTGTGTTAGGTTTTGTTATTATTTGATACAAATAATTAGCTGTTCTGCCTTCCAGTGTGTCTATAGTCTGTAGGATTATAGAGGAACATCAATTTACTGCCTCAAATGCCAACATACATAAATTAAAAAAGAATTAAAAAAAACCCCAGATTTTGGAGTCAATGTGGTGATAGATGAATCACGATACATGACTGAAACCATTCCCCCCACACACCCCTCCCCATCTCTAAAGATCGGATAACTAAACTATGTAGACTTACGTTTTAAGAATTAAACTTCTTACTGAACAAGATCCTTAGTTAGTTTAATTTAAAATTTCTTTCAGTCTTGGCTGACTGATCTGGTCCATTCCTCCTGTCTAGCCATCACTCTAAAATATCACCACCTAGAAAAAAGGGACACACCATTTAAATTCTGTTATCTTTATTTTCTCCTCTGATGCTAAACCTGATGAATGCGCTCTCGCAGATCCTCCAAAAAAGCAGAGAAAGACAGCGAAAGGAGTTACCAGAAAGAGAAGAAGAAAAAGCGGCGGCGGATTAAGGTTCAAGACGACTCCTCGAGCGGCAAGGTCCTGTCCATGTGTCTGTTGGCGTGCAGCAATGTGTGTTTTATCTACATGCTGAAGTGGCGCTGATGCTTTTTTCCTTTTTTAATTTTTAAATTTTACAGAGTGCAGAGGAAGGGGAAGATGATGAAGGGGAAGATGGGGATGAAAAGGGCACGCCGAAAGGCCGCAAGAAGATCCGGAAAATCCTGAAAGTTGACAAGCTGCGCTCCGAGACCCAGAATGCTTTGAAAGAGGAGGAAGAGAGGCGTAAACGAATAGCTGAAAAAGAGCGACTGCGAGAAAAACTCCGAGAGGTGACGGGCTTATTGGGAGCGATGGTTAAGGGGTTTTGAATACACACTGTATGGATGAAGCACCCAGCTGTAGTTGAATTGGAGGGGGGGGGCGGAGCTGGGCAATTGACATGTAATTTAATTTGATCACACCTTGTCAGAGTTTGGTTGCCATGTTGGGAGTAAAGTGCAATAAAGTGGTTTAACAAGCATGTACATAATAGAGCTCTTACTCGTTTAGACAATCGTGGTGGAGGAATCCTCACAGATCGCCTGTCCCATTACTACTAAACTGGTGCTGGATGAGGACGAGGAGACCAAGGAGCCACTCGTCCAAGTCCACAGAAACATGGTGACGAAACTGAAGCCTCATCAAGTGGACGGTGAGTCAGGAAGAATCAGTCGGTTAATATGAAAGTGTACTTAACTCATCTGACCGATTTAGACGCTTTGTTTTGAAATGAACGTTTACTCTGAATGTGAAATGTTTTTAAAAAAAAAAGTTTCTAGCATAGTGCATGAATCTATATGTGATTTTGGTTTTGTTCTGCAGGTGTGCAGTTCATTTGGGATTGCTGTTGCGAGTCTGTGAAAAAGACCAAGAAGTCAGCCGGCTCTGGTTGTATCCTGGCTCACTGCATGGGTCTGGGCAAAACCCTTCAGGTAAAGTACAAACGGATCGTGTTTGATTTGTCAGAATATTTGTTATTGAACGTAGATTTCCTTAAATTTAAGAAGAGGGGAGAAAATGGCTTCTCATGCAGGCTGGGTAAATGACATGAATAAACCTTAAGGGTAATAGTGCTGACAACAAGAATAGAAAGTTGAGAAGATTTTTATTCACCTCGATTTATATAAACACAGATTGTCAGACTCACAATATTAAAGATTACAGATAGCTTTTATTTATGGTAGTGGCTGTTTAACTTGATGTTAAAAATAGACCCTGAGGCTAGGACTGCGTGTTACTTCCTGGCTAGCGAGGGCACAGGAAATGCTCTTTCCTCAGTTCTAGGTACACTGGTACAAAACTGAAGCGCTGTCACGTGCAACATTTTTAACAACCATGCTCGCTGATACAGCTCAGTGCACCAGGTTGGCCGTCCTGACACTCGAGTTTTAACTACTGTATCATTAGCGGCGGTTACTGCGGTCACATGTTTTAACTGTCATGAGGCACCGACATATACCGCCTTTTCAAAAGTCAACCACATATCGCTTTCACACTGTTCTGACTGTTCAGTACTTGTGGTTTTTGTTTCAGACTTGTCTCTGAGGAAGGCGTTGCGCTGAAGGGAAAGTCCCCTAGGCCAGATACAGCTGTCATATGTAGGCATTAGTTAAAGCTGTTCATCCGTCAGTAAGAGTTCAGCTGAAGCAAAAGGATAGGTGTTGTTCTCCCCTTCTACGCGTTTGTCAAACAATTGTTGCACATCATTTATTATATTAAATCATTCATAAACCCTTACTTTGCTAAAAGTAAGAGCAGACTAAACTCTTAACAGCCAAGAAATATGATGCGGAAAGTGGTGGAGGCCGCCGTCGTATGAGGGCGTGAATATTGCTTAGCTGATATGCGTCATGTGTCGTGTCTCAGGCGATGCATTGTCCGCACTTTTCCTGCACTGCCTGTTGAGTACGATATAGTTAGTGTTCTTGTGTTGTAGTTAAGGTTGTGAGAAATCTGAGAGATAGTAAGTGGAAGAGCGGCCAGGCGGTTTTAAAGAGCATTGATCGATTGAAAAGGAATCCATTTTTTTGTACCGCGACTATTTATGACCTGTACTCGCACATTCGATGTGGATGTCTGTGGTGCGTTAATTTGCCTCCATAATTTCTCATTGTCATTACAAATGTGTAATGAAGTTTAGTCTTACAAGGCTGTTCATTATCAGACTGTAACTTACATTTGCTCATGTAATTACCCTTCACACTTAATCTACATTCAAGACAAATAAATCTGTTTGCCTGCCAGTCGTACATGCCCGTGCCCGTATTGCTTTTCTTCTCCCATATTTACTTGGATCGTTGTCCAAGTGCTGATCCACTTCATTGGCATTAATACTGGTCTTATCTTCATGTAGAGACAAACCATGAGCAGAATTCTGATGTAAATGCCACGTTCAAATTCACCATTACATCATTTGGTTGCTGTGTTATTCAGGATAAACAATTTTAAACAGGGATAAATGTCAGAAATTCAAGATGACTTTGGCAAGTAAGGCTGTTGTCTGCTAAATGTAAAAAAAAAAAAATTAGAGACTGTTAGTTTTAAGAGCTACAAATCGCTGAAGTATCATCAGTGTGTCAGCTGTTCTTCTGTCGTCCTGCAGGTGGTGACGTTTCTCCACACCGTGCTGCTCTGCGATAAACTCAACTACGACACGGCTTTGGTGGTGTGTCCCCTTAACACCGTCCTCAACTGGCTGAACGAGTTCGAGAAGTGGCAGGAAGGCTTGAAGGATGAGGAGTGCTTAGAGGTAGGGACTTGGTCTTGTGGAATGCATAGAGATACCAGTTATTGTTCATCTCCTGCATAAATGCTGTCCTGTAGATTTTCATAACCAGGTGGCATTCACTTAATGAGCTGTTTAAATTTCATCATATATATATTATATTATCTCAAATGATAAATATATCAAATTATGTATATAATAAATTCTAATTACATCTTTTTCGTTCAATCGTTTAGTAAATGGTATGCCAAAATCGTAAAGACGGTGTGTAATAAACTAATTAGGAAGAAAAGACTGTATGGAAAGGAGGGGAAAAAGAATATAAAATAATTCCCCCTATTTCAGCCAGGAACTATTAATTGTGAAATAAACTCCAAGGTTCATATCAATCCTGATTTATTCTATTAACATGATTCTAATTTTAAAATATTAATCATTATTTAAATTTGTGCAATAATTTATTTATTGTATAACACAGTGTGTTAATATATTGTTACAAGGTTTTAACTGTCATACTTTATTTTAATTCCCCATTCAGTTCAAGTGAGAGATCAAACTGGTGAATAACTATAAATAACCCTAAATATAATACTATTAATGTTGATGGGTTGCAGTTTCCACTTTAGCATTTCAGCACTTTAGTATTTATTCAATAAGCGGTATTAACTCAGAATTGGCATAAAGCATACCGTTCCTCTAGCTGCAGCAAGTAAAAAAAAATTCAGATGCTTTACATTGTCCAAATATTAAATGGCTTGAATAATTGATTTGCTATGGTTTTAAATATTGACATGTCAGCTGAGTAAAAGAATTCTGAAAAAAAAAAAAAAAAAACTTAACAAAATATCTGATGAAATAAAACGGCTCTCAGAGCTGCGTACTCTAAAGTTGTGTGTTTGTCTATCAGGTGACCGAGCTGGCCACGGTGAAGAGGCCTCAAGAGCGAGCATACGCCCTGCAGCGCTGGCAAGAAGACGGTGGCATCATGATCATCGGTTACGAAATGTACCGCAACCTAACGCAAGGGCGCAACATCAAGAGCAAAAAGCTTAAAGAGACATTCCAAAAGACACTCGTTAACCCAGGTAAAGTGCAGTCACCAGCGGTTACTCTCGGTTCTAAGTGCTAGTGTCCTCTCAACATTGACACTAGGTGTGTATGTGGATACGTTCCTGATTGTGTTCAGTGTTTTAGGGATTATAATCCACTCCTTACACCAGGATACTTAAGCAGTTAGTAAAGATGAATGACTGAATGATATCTATGCACTCTTCAGTTTTCTGGTTACTGTATTTAAGTTCTCCTGACTGTGATTTTGTGCATTATGTAACACAACTGTTCGTGAATTTCCCTTCGCAGGTCCAGACTTTGTGATATGTGACGAGGGCCACGTGTTAAAGAACGAAGCCTCAGCCGTGTCCAAAGCCATGAACTCCATTAAGACCCGGCGACGAGTGGTGCTGACTGGAACGCCACTCCAGAACAACCTAATCGAGTGTGGGTGATGCATTTATGGTTTAGTTGATAATTATTCTGATGCAAATAGAGATTTTTTTTAAAGGCCTGTACATCTGGGACTTCGATTAAATGTATGTTTTTCTTCCATAAAGATAAAGCCTTTTGTATGTTGCTTTAAGAAGTGCGGAGATACTAATAATTTGATAAATAGTAAATGAATTTAATGAATAACTAATTATTTATTTATTTCATTGAGTTCAGATATGAAGTATAGCATAATTAGATGATCAGTGGTCAGGATCCAGCTCTACTTCTAGACACGCTAGGGTTTTAGTAGTCAAATATATATAATGATCTTAATTAAAATATGTAACTTTTTTCCCCCCATTAGACCACTGCATGGTAAACTTCATCAAAGAAAACTTGCTGGGCTCGGTGAAAGAGTTCAGGAACCGTTTCATCAACCCCATCCAAAATGGCCAGTGCGCCGACTCTACGATGGTCGACGTGCGCATCATGAAGAAGCGAGCACACATTCTCTATGAGATGCTGGCAGGATGCGTCCAAGTAAGCACATGGTTCATGACACCTACAGGTCTCAATCAATGCCCACAATTCGCAGCAGAGAGGGAGTAATGCCCCGTTTAACTTTTAAAGCTCATGATTTCCTGACAAGTTGATCAATCCTGTTCTCTTGAGCCACTTTCTGTTGGTCCTTGATTTTGAAAAATCTGCTGATATTTACTTTTGGGCGCAATCTGGCACTAAAATACCCCCCATAAACAGCCCCCATTTGCTATCGACGTTCTAACATGGTGTGGTGTAGGGAGTGAGGAAGAGCTGGGAACTTGTCCAGTAACCCCAGGGATAGCCGATTAGAACAGAGAGCCAAAAACTTGCCTTTACTCTTCTTTGTTCTGACAAAATAAAACATGAGTCCAGTATCTGACAGCACATTCAATATGTTGTAAGCGTCAGGAATATAGAATACAACGATCACGTTACATTACATTGAGGAAAAGGTTTTAGCATTAGTTAAATCAAGCATCAGCATAGCACTTTTCTTCTTTAAATACATTCAAGTTTAGTTTACCGTAACCAAAAAAAGGGCTGCCACCATGTGTCGTTATTTGGCATTACCATATAGACACATTGCTAAGCTTTTGATCTTTACATGTACAGCAGAATGTATTTTGTATGAAATACACAAGCAAGGTAACCATCAAATTATAGGCCAAACTATCATGTTAAATCTTGGTATCGATAACAAGTAAATAGCCAGATAAATCCAACAAAATAAATCCTTATATTTTGTTTTGTAATCCATTTCAGAGAAGAGACTACACAGCACTTACCAAGTTCCTGCCACCTAAACACGAGTATGTGCTGGCGGTGCGGTTAACACCCATGCAGTGCAAGCTGTACAGATACTATCTGGAGCACTTTACAGGTAAAGGATTATCCACTGCATGCAGTAAGCTTCTCTTAGTTAACTGCTACCTAAATATTGCCCTGAGAAAATGTCATCTTTTGTGATTTCACATGATTCACAGAATTCTAAAAAGAAGAAAAAGTGGTTAAGAAAAGGTGAAAATTGTATCTTACAGTGGCGGCTGGTGCAAAATGAAAATGAACCTCGCCTGTAAATAGCCATAAGAAGTGCTGGAAAAGCACCGAGTGCAAGCTCGGCCGAGACTGCTGCTCAATTAGAAGATCCGGTTGATCTGGTCCAAGCTCTTTAACGGTTTTTCTTTCTTTGTCCGATCGCCTTGTTATTTTAGCAAAGAAATTACAGAATTTTCTGTCATATTTAGCTGGCTTTCGTTTTCTCCGCGTCCATTTTACGCTTTGGAGGACCGGATATATCCCATGATCCTCCACGCTATACATACGGAAATGCGGAACAAAGGCAAAAATAAAATGCTTAAAAAATAAAACTTGGGCGAAAATGTTCGCATTTCTTCATAAACTACTAATAACTTCCTTTAATCCGACGTTGTGCAGTCCGCATCAATCACTATTCAATCAATTAACTCACAATATTGATTCGCTAAGAACAGAAATGGGAGGGTTCGGGGCGCACAGTACAGCGCCCCAAAGATGATTTTGAAAAAATCCAATTAGAGCTCAGCCTCAGATCACATGTACATGCCTACATAGACACTCATTTGTGAAATGAACGTAATACAGTTTTTTTAAATTGTAAATGAATTATATTAATAAATACAGCAAAATATTATGACTAAAGGACTTTAATTATTAAAATAAATAATTGTTAAATAATTACATGTTAAAGTATCATTTTTCTCTGCCTAACTTTAAGGGGCGGTGCCTCAGTGCCCCTCATTGACCGGCCGCCATTGGTATCTTAGACCCCCTGTTGGGGTTATGTCATGTTCTAACTTGGATGTTGCTGCTTTCTAAAGTAGATCTGCAGCTGGGGATTGCATGGCAGCTGCTGTGGATCTGCCTATCCAGACAAATTCCCACATCCTTTATTTTTAATTTTTTTTCCCCCTAATGAGGACTTTTGGCAGAGGTTTCCAGCAGGTGTCTCATTACGCCAGCTGGAAGCTGTGGCACGCTTTTCTTTTTTTTCTCTCAGGTTGCGGGATAGTGCATTTTATGCCATGCATTTTGTTCCCAAGCAAGACTGACCTCCAGGTTCAAATCAGACTTAATTTATTGCTCAAGTTCGGCTTGCTTTAATTGGGTCAAATTTTCTTTTCTTTTTTTTTTAGTCAAGTGAAAAACATTTCTTTTTGTCCGTATGGTTTAAGCAGTTTTAATGTCAGAGCTTTTTTGTGCCGTACATTTGGCCGAAAATATTCTCAGCATTTATTTTATTAGAGAACGCTTTCACGCCATATTCATGCATATTTGAGAACATGGCTGTAAACGGTCATGCAGGTCACAGTAAAATGTAACTACTGATAAACCTGGTATTATGAAAAAAGTTAAACTCTAGATCTCACTAGAATTAGAAAATGGTGTATAATTTTACAATTGGTGTAAAAAGTAGCAAGTGAAAATTCTTATTTGGTAGTTCAGCTTCATATCATCCTGTCACAGCTCAATAAAAACTGTCTCTTTTAACGAGCAGGTGTCGGTTCTGCTTTGGAGGGGGGGAAAGGCCGGGCAGGCACGAAGCTTTTCCAGGATTTCCAGATGCTCAGCAGAATCTGGACACATCCTTGGTGTCTCCACCTGGACTATATCAGTAAGGAAAACAAGGTAAATGAACAAAGGCACACGACTGGCGAGCTACGTGCCTCTCTTCCTTCATCAGCACTAAAACAAACCCGGGGAACACTGCAGTTTCCTCACGGTCATCACTTTCTGCGCACGGGCAGGCGGGCATGCCGAGCACAACAGCAACCTGGTAGCAACCTGTGTGTGTCAAGTTGATCTAACCAGAAAACATGTTTTAGATTTGCTTTTCTGCACTGACAAAATATTTTTGGTAAAAAAACAAAAAAGATTTCTTATTTCATACATAACTTTGTTATATCTTATTTTGTAAGTCTGGCTACTTTAGTATTGAATACGTTATGTAGCTTTTCAAATCCATACCGATAACGAAAAGACTCAACGAAAAGTCTCACATTTTTCTAGATTTTTTTCTGAGAAATTAAAGAGCACACCCTAAATGACTGGATATCACAAGCTAGTGGCATTAGCCAACTTGTGACTTGTCACTGAACCCAACACACACAAAAACATATGCTTTCATGTTACCAGGAGACGGTAACGGCAAAACAAACACGGGGACCGCACCCGATTGGTTCAAAGCTTCGGCATTTTCGACCCAGCTCCCCCCTTGTCTGCGCGGTCGTGATTGTTCTTTGAATTGACGTTGTACAGGCATTTCATGCTCTTGCCCCAGCTCTGTTAATTCGGCCTCTTTAAAGGAGCTCCACTCCAGTCGTTATTGCATGTCTGCTATTTTTCACGCTTCTTGATTTTCTGTGACGAATGTCAACACCGGCTGGCCCAAAGATCTGCAGGCCAGTGCCGACTCCAGCGCAGACTCCACCTGATTGTGAATCGCGACTATAATCAGAGTGAAAGTCTGGCTTTAGTTAATGGAATTGAGTGGCTCCTCTCAGTGCTAAATTTAAACCCAGTTAGATTTGGCCAAACATGCAGCCAAATACCATTTCTATAAGACACTGAAAATGAGAAGTCGTTATTTAATCCAACAGCGTTGATGAAAAATGCTGTATGACATTGTGCGATTCCCATGCCTGTCTCATCGTAATCATTTGGGTTTTATTATTTGAGGACGCCAAATTGTTTAAAATAGTTGAGTCTATAATGTAAATGTTTGAATGCTCCAGGTTCAGTGTTGTGATGGGTTATGATTTAAGCCGCATTGTAAGCTTTAAAGCATTATGTATTGTTCAGCTGTCTTTTAAAAATGACACATTTGGTCATGACAGTAAATAAATTGTCAAGTATCATTGATGCTCTAAATATAAATTTTTTTATATAAATGTTCTATGTTTTTTCATGCATTGTGCCTTAATGCTCATTAAATTAATGTTATTGATAACCCAAGGTGTAATTTCCTGTTTTAAGGGTTACTTTGATGAGGACAGCATGGATGAGTTTATCGCCTCTGAAACCGAGGAGTCATCGATGAGCCTGACCTCTGAAGATGAGAAACCAAAAAGGTCAAAATTCTGTTTAATTTTGCTGCAAGTTCGTTGCATTTACTCCCCACTATGCTGATGTGATCCATGTTGTTTTACAAATCGCATGCAGGAAGAAGAAACGGGGGAGAGGCAAAGACGAGAGCTCGGACAAGTCCGACAGTGATGACGTGGAGGTGATTAAGGAGTGGAACACAAGCTCCCGTGGAGGAAACCCAGAGGGGAGGAACAGAGCAGAGCCTGTAGAAGAAGGTAAGTTGGGTCTGATTGATCGCGTTCTCAATTTAAGGGCCCTGTATTGTTTTCTCAGCAAACTAACCTGACTAAGTGGTGACAACAGATATATTTTATTACTTTATGATTTGAAAGGCAGGTGGATACATTTTGTTTCTAGTGTTTTATATAACTGATCAAGCTAGTACCGTGGACTCTGAACAGATGAGAAAATATATGCATGCATCTCTGTCCAGTGGTCTATAAAATTTGTTTTATTATGCTCTGAGAAAACTCCCACCTTTCTGATATGTTTTTAGCCAAGTAGGGTAGCGTTTGTTCTAGAGATTTTTCCCTCAGTTCAAAAATTAAAATAAATGCATGACTGGAAACTGATGCACAGCAGTGTAGGTTCATGTTTAAAAAAAAATAAAAAATTCTGTTTATCGTCTCTGGTATGGTGTTTATTCTGTGCCTGGTGCAGTTCAGTGAAATCTGTTGCTATGTCTTTATATTTATCTAAAGTCACTCGCTGAGTAAATTTAGCCCATAAACTTTTGCTATTTTAATAAAGCAGGTAAAGGATAAAAGTCTTCTTTTGTATCTTCTGGCTTCTTCAGAAACTTGGGAGGGCGAGAGTGTATAGCACTTTGAAGTCACTTGAATTGTATTATAAATATGCAAGTGTGCTTGTGTGTATTAGTAGTTCGCGCCAGCAGTTCGGGCCCGGGCAGCCCGTCTCCTGACTGGTACA
Organism: Dolichallabes microphthalmus; assembly: GCA_026413445.1. Lineage (NCBI taxonomy): Eukaryota > Metazoa > Chordata > Actinopteri > Siluriformes > Clariidae > Dolichallabes > Dolichallabes microphthalmus. The sequence goes on from JAOTQY010000050.1 coordinate 1,713,961, forward strand.
AGGAGTTTGTGACCGATGCAGATGCCGAGATTCTGGAGCACTCCGGAAAAATAGTGCTTTTGTTTGAAATTCTGCGAATGGCAGAAGCCCTGGAAGAAAAAGTGTGAGTTTGAATTGTTTGATGTTTTGTTGAGCCATGTCATTTATTCTGATCGTGCATGGTTTAATCGAACACACTGTCTTTTCAGTTTGGTGTTCAGTCAGTCTCTCATTTCACTGGACCTCATTGAGGATTTCCTGGAGTTAGCCGGCAGAGCAAAAGAGGAAGAGAAACCCTCTCCTTACAAAGGTAGGCAGTTGATTGGCACTCTGGAACGCCAGCACCGAAGGATTACAATGGATGACTGTATCTCAAATAAACCGAGAAGGGATGCCGTCTCTTCTTGATTTGGCTTGTTTCTTTTCCAATAAAGCATATAGTAGCTGTGCATGTGTAAGATATGCATAATTTATTAAAAAAATATGTGCTCTGGATCTAAGCGTTTAAGCACAGTAAACGACATACAAAATATGCTGGGTTTTTCTTCTTCTTTTTTTTCTATCCCCCGTTCAAACAAACAGTAGCTTGATGAAACCAGCTGTCTCTTTAACAGAGCCTGCACTCAGTGGCACAATTGTTGGCAATGAGCTGTATGTTATGAATGCCTCATTGTACATTAATAAGCCAGATTGGTCTACATTACAGTATGTTTGTTTAAACCGAGTGTAGTTGTGGTATAGTTATTTTTTTTAAAGGCCGAACTTGTTTGGTCATCATTTGACCCAGAACACCGGACAAACAAACATCACATCTCGTACCTCTCTTCTTATGTTTAAGGACCGAGTTAAAAGGTTGGTGGTCAAATTTAAGAGGCCATCTTTTACTTTTAGTGCACATCTGACACGGATCCAAGTTAAAAGGTCTCAATTTCACACACATCCTACACACTTGGGCCCAAAGCCTCTGGCATAAGGTCATTTTCCTAATTAAACTTCAGCAGCTGTTTTTGCTTTCATTTTGAAAATGATTAGACCTTTTTACCCCCCCCCCCTTTCCCCTCCACCCCTCCACCCCCCACCCCAAAATGTTTGCTTAAGGCTTTGCAATTTGTAATGAAAAGATCACAGAGAAGTAATTGGAACCATACTGTAATGTTAGTTATGAACACGGTCACGGGGGGGGGCGGAGGCAGTAATACTAAAGGCCAAACATGAGTACCCTCCACTCGGCCACCTATCTGTGCGCATTCTTTACCTAAGCTGTACATGAACACAGCTGGCTCATCAGGAATTATCACGCTGCTTCCAACACACTGGTTTTGTTATGACTGGATAATCTTGTTTGTTCTCTGTAAGAAACCTTAAGCAGCACTGTAAGAAGGCCCTGGCTGCTCAAATTATTTTGTGAGGCGTTTGAGTTGTGATGTCTGTGAGTTTGTGCTGACCGGCTGTAATGTTATTGTTTTTTTTGTTTTTTTTGAAGGTGAGGGCAAATGGTTCAGAAACATTGACTACTACCGTCTGGATGGTTCTACTAATGCCTTGACTAGGAAGAAATGGGCTGAAGAATTCAATGACACCAGCAACGTTCGGTAAACATTTTTCTTTTTCCGTTGGCATGCGTCAGCCAAAGTCAACTCCTTTTGCTCTTTATCTGCTAGGGGAAATGGTGTCAAACATCTGAAACGCCTTCAAATGCGTCATAAAAATGGCTTTGAATGCCTCATATGTTACATATGTACCCTGGCTAACTACAAGCACAGTTCAGGTGAAGCTACATGGACTAATTCGTTTGCAGGCCTGTTTCAGTCTAATTCGTTTGCAGTTCAGTCTAAGTTGATGACTCAAATTTCTGTACTAGCAACTATGATTTAGTACTTTTGGTTCTTAATCAGGGGATAGGTTTTGTAGAACCCTTTGGGCTTTGCTTGTAGAAATGATGACACACAAAACCTCTTTAGCTAGAACCAGTTAAAGCACTGTCTTCAATTATGTTTCATAACCTTTAGGATACAGTTCCTCCTGTGCCAACAATGTACAACGAACAAAACCTGCATTACAGAAGTTATATAAAGTATATAGTTATGCAAATGAGTAGCATATATTTTAAGATGGTAAAAACATTTTTCTTTTCTCTCATTCAGGGGTCGTCTTTTTCTCATCTCCACAAGAGCTGGCTCTCTGGGAATCAACCTAGTGGCAGCAAACAGGGTCATTATCTTTGATGCCTCATGGAATCCGTCTTATGACATTCAGAGCATTTTCAGAGTCTACCGCTTTGGCCAAGTGAAAACGGTGTATGTCTACAGGTTTTTGGCTCAGGTGAGGAACACATCACGAAAGGTTTTTTTTTTTTTTTTTTTAGGAAGTGGGATTTGCAATCAGGCACAATCTTGTGCTCTAGCCATTTATGGACATGTATGAGGTGATGTATGCAAGAAGAGGGTTGATAGTGTCTTACATTGTTCTGTGGTATAGCAAGAAGAGTGGATATACAGTGTGGCAAAAAAGTATTTAGTCAGCCACCAATTGTGCAAGTTCTCCCACTTAAAAAGATGAGAGAGGCCTGTAATTTTCATCATAGGTATACTTCAACTATAAGAGACAAAATAAGAAAAGAAAATGAAATGCTTCTTACGAAGCCACTCCTTCAGGCGGTGTGTTTGGGATCATTGTCATGCTGAAAGACCCAGCCATGTTTCATCTACAGTGGATGATGGAAGGAAGTTTTTCACTCAAAATCTCTTGATACATGGACGCATTCATTCTTTCCTTTACATGGATCAGTTGTCCTGGTCCTTTTGCAGAAAAACAGCCCCAAAGCATGATGTTTCCTCCCCATGCTTCACAGTAGGTATGGTGTTCTTTGGATACAACTCGGCATTCTTTCTCCTTGAATCACAAGTTGAGTTTTTGGTTTCATCAGACCATATGACATTCTCCCAATCCTCCTCTGGATCATCCAAATGCTCTCTTGCAAACTTCAGATGGGCCTGGACATGTACAGTACTGGCTTAAGCAGGGGAACACGTCTGGCACTGCAGGATTTGAGTCCCTGGTGTTGCAGTGTGTTACTGATTGTAGCCTTCATTACTTTGGTCCCAGCTCTCTGCAGGTCATTCACTACGTCCCCCCCTGTGTGGTTCTGAGATTTTTGTTCATAGTTATTGTGATCATTTTGGCCCCACGGGGTGAGACCGTGTGTGGCCTCCATTTTCTAATAATTGCTCCCACAGTTGATTTCTTCACACCAAGCTGCTTACCTATTGCAGATTCAGTCTTCCCAGATCAGGTCTACAATTTTGTTTCCGGTGTCCTTCAACAGCTCTTTGGTTTTGGCCATAGTGGAGTTTGGAGTGTGACTGTTTAAGGTTGTGGACAGATGTCTTTCATACTGATAACAAATGCCATTAATACAGGTAAGGAGTGGAGGACAGAGGAGCCTCTTAAAGAAGTTACAGGTCTGTGAGAGTCAGAAATCTTGCTTGTTTGTAGGTGACCAAATACTTATTTTACAGAGGAATTTACCAGTTAATTCATTAAAAATATTACAATGTGATTTTCTGGATCTTTTTTTTCTTATTTAGTCTCTCATAGTTGAAGTATACCTATGATGAAAATTACACGCCTCTCTCATCTTTTTAAGTGGGAGAACTTGCACAATTGGTGGCTGACTAAATACTTTTTTGCCTCACTTTATTTGGCTGGATTTATGATTCTCTAAAGAAATTGTGCCTTAAAAATGATGACAACCCCCTCAATATTTACCACACCACCACTGGTGTCCAGTGTGACGTGTACCACATGCATTGGAAATGCCGCACATAATGTTGCTTTTAAAACAACAAGGACGGGTGAACTAAGTGTTAAGGTGTAATTCATGTACATTTACATCACTGACCAAATGCAGCACACTCATCTCATTTCACTCCTGGTTCTCACTGAACCAGTGATTAACTGACCTGCCTTTAAGTCCCACCTTCACTCTAGAATTGGCTCCTATGTCGGCGTTCCGGAGACCTAACCAATCATAGACAAAGCTGATTTCTTGTAATCAGTCTCAGAGGAAGGATTTGTCTTGAAAACTGTTTCTTTTAGTCATAATACTAGAATCAGCTCAGTGCTGTGACTTCTTCTGAAAAGAAATAAATAAAAGCTTGCCATTGCTGATCAGTCTCAATCTCAGACGATATGTTAGTTAATTTTTGTTGCCCTGCCCCTTCACAGCTTTATCACTAATTAAGAGCAGCGGGTGCATCTGATCTAGACTTTATAACATGTTTGTGGGTTGGCTGCCTGACAGCGTGTCACACCTGAAAATTCACAAACCATAAGGTGCCTGTTCTGCGGGCTCTCCCTTTTCACACACATCTCGTCTTACCCCATCACTACCCCTTTCCCTGGATTAAAATGCTATGGCCCAGTGATCGTGCAATATTCCCACAGTGGGGCTTGAGAAAGATTGAAGGTTTTCACCCTCCCAATTTGTTACTTGGAATGAGTGGTTGTTAGCAGGTGAACAAGCTGGGGGGAAAAAATATATGCAAAGAATTACAGGGGTGATGGTGTTCCGGCACCATACTGTGGCTGCGGGGGGAAAAATCAGTTTCGAGGATATTGATCTGACATTTCTCTAGATCTGAGATGCGCAGGTCAGAGAGCAGCTTTAATGCTCAACGACTCCAACAATACACATACTAGCCGATGAGCCAATCAGAACCAGGGAAGGGGCGGGCCTTGTGTCTTTGTCGAATAGATTGATACAGGTTAAGGCAATGCTCCATGCGCGAAGGAGTTTTTATATGGGAAGCCAAACACATCAAAAGTGGGACGAAACCGTGGCACCCGATTGAGCCGCTCTGCGCGGCCCAGTGGGCAGCGCAGCGCGACAATCTGGAAAGCGCAGAGATGATCTGGTTTATTTGCGCGGCCCCGTGGACAGCGACTGGACCAGTTTCAGTCGCGCTGCCCAGACTGAAACTGGTCGACTGCGCGACTCTGATAGAAATAGACCCCGCCCACCATCATATTACATTTTACCCACAATTACCCGCTGTAGTTTAGAGTGCACAAACTGGAAGCATTTTTTTTTCATACTTGGGCTATAACGATATTGGCAGACGATTGTGTTGCTGGTCTGGAATGTCGCTTGTGCTCCTTCATTGCTGAGCTTGATCTGTCATTTACTATCGCCCACACACTCGTCACTTTATGTAAGAAATTTAGCGGAGGATTATCAATTAGTTAATCAGTTCCTGTGTACTTTGGAGTACTATTATTGCCACTTACTGACCTGTCTTGGTATGGCTGTAGAATCTGTAGCATTTACTTCCAGTGATTGTACTAAGATGGGCTAATAATGTCAATCAAGGCACTGAACATATTGAGAAGAAAGTGCTGTGTTTTATTGAATAATACTGGGGGCATAATGCAAATATGAAATTGTCTAAAAAGAGCCATTTGAGAATAATGATAAGGGTTATACATAGGCTGTTTATGTATTTGGGCCCAGGGGCCAACAAGTTATGTGTTAAAAGTGCGTCGCATACATAGTACCCCCACCCCTACTCGCCTCGGGGGCAAGGGGAAAAAGTTCAGGCTCAGGAATTTTTTCCACTATCACCCCTGGAATTAATTTTGATAAGAAGTGCTATTGTGCCTGAATACCGTTGGTCTGTTTTATAATAGGGAACCATGGAGGAGAAGATTTACGACAGGCAGGTGACCAAACAGTCCCTGTCATTCCGTGTGGTGGACCAACAACAGATCGAGCGCCACTTCACCATGAACGAACTGACTGAACTCTACACTTTTGAGCCAGACCAGCTGGACGATCCATCGGAAAAGAAAAGCAAGCGGTCCACACCCATGTTACCCAAGGTAAGGGGCACTTTCCTGCGATTCCCTTGCACCCTGCCAACTACATTGTGCACTTACGATGCTGCAGAACTAGCACCTGCAATCATTTGAACACGTATCTTTTTCTTATTATCAACTCGCACAAGTTTAATGCTCCAAAACCTGTTTTGTGGGTACATACTGCCTTTGAACTTTACAGGTGGTGATAAACTGTGTTTACTCATGTGGCTAGGCTCCAAAGCATTTATTGTGCTTCAAGGGGTAAGTGGTAAATGGGAGGAGTGAGATGTTTTACTGTTAACTTTGTCCCAGTCGTTTTTTTCCCCCTTTTTTTTCTCGCTAGCACTTTGGCACAGGTGTGCTGTCACAGGAAAGAGCCCCCGCAGTGTTTACTAGAATCCATTGGGCTTAGGTAGTGCGTCCAGCCTCACACAACGACGAGCAGCTGCAGAGAGAGAGAGATGCCTCTGTTTATTCAAGTTTTTTTCTTCCTTTCTTAAGTACCAGAAAGCATTTATATTGCAGAACTGATGCCGGTGGAGGCTAATTGGAGACAAAGAAATCCAGTGCAGATCCATCGGGATGTGTGCAACTGCACACAGCTGCACAGATATTTGTCTGTTTACTGTTATTTACCACAGACAGTTTATCTAAGTATCAAAGTAGCCCCCCGCTGACACTACTGCACTAAAGAGTTGGTCTGAATTCATTTTCATCTCTCTCTCTCTCTCTCTCTCTCTGTTCTTTGACCTTTTCAGATACATTAATTTCCTGTTGACTTTATATGAACAATACATGCAGTGAAATAGAAAACATTTTCTGCTGGTAAACTAATTACATTAATGTGCTTATGATGTAATTATTCACCAAGTGATAGGAAAGGTCATATTCGTAAAAACTAAATATTCACCAAATTCATGTGTTACAAAAGCATGCGTTTAAAATATTGCATATCGTTTCCCATTGCCTACAATAGCATCTCAGATTGTTAAGTGTTAAAACCGTCTCTTGGAATAAAATCTAACAGGTAAGCTCAGAGGGCTAAGGCACGGAGTTACTGACCGGAAGTTCGGCGGTTCGAACCCCAGCTCCACCAGGTTGCCACTGTTTTGCCCTTGAGCAAGGCCCTTAACCCTATCTGCTCCAGGGGCGCTGTATCATGGCTGACCCTGCGCTCTGACCCCAGTT
>JAOTQY010000050.1:1721086-1734550 GCA_026413445.1 Dolichallabes microphthalmus
CCCAGTTACGCTGGGATATGCGAAGAAGGAATTTCACTGTGCTGTAATGTATGTGACAAATAAAGGCTTAACTTAAACTAAACTTAACTTAAACGCTCTAGAGGTGCCTACTTTTTGACCATATGTGGACCCGAACACACAATGGATGGAATCTGCTGGCTACAATAGTATAAAGATGAATCCGTCACCCCTCAAAGCCTTTAGTCCTATCTCTTTTTCTGACTGTGCCACGGGCAAGTTTATGGAACATGGGAAATATTTTTCAGCTTGGCAGCCTTGTACCTGATTTTTGTTTTTTTTTCGTGACCCTGCAAAGTAAAGCCTGTCTTGTCAATGTTTAGTATTCTTCTTTCATTATTTGATTAAATGTAAATTCCTGAAAAGGATGAAGGACACACAAGCACGCACAAATGTTTCGTATTGTGATATTATTTTCTTCCCTCCTCCAAATACAAACTTAGTATGATTTAGCAATGGCATCCACCACCCCACGTTGCTGCCTTAGGTATTTCTGGGAAATCTCACCCCCAATTCCCCCCACCTTCTTCATGGAGTGCACACATCCTGCACAGTCAACCCTCCTGCCTCTGAATGTGGCCTGCAGCAGCTCTGATCTCCCTTCCCCTCACCCAAACAAGCCTGCCATCATGAAGGCCATCTGTTTAAAGCTGATTCACCACTTTGTCTCTGAAGTTTTCAAAAGAGCACCGTAAACTTTGCTTCCTCCTTTTTTTTTTTTTCTTTTCTTTTTTTCTCCCTGATGAATGGTCATTATTCAAAACATCCCTTCAGGATGCCCTTGCACTCTTCAGAGAAACTAATTGGAGACAAAAGAAACTCGCAGACTTCCACCATAATGACAAAGAAGAGCACCATGGCCCAGACACGAGAGCCACCCAGCTTGGGGTCTGGAGCTGCCTCAGGCCTTACTGCAGCTCTTTTATGTACCTGGGCTCCAGGGCTGAGCCAACTGACAGCATAGGGCGGGGCCTGGCCTGTCTTCCCGGTGGTTCATTGGTGGGAACATAGAACAGTAGCGAATTGCTAAGTTCCCTGCTGGCTGGACCTCACCAAGCAAAGGACCAGATTTCAACTGAGGATAATTAGCTCCAGGAACCAGCCTTAATAAGCCTTCCCAGATGTTTGTTAACCGAGCTCCACCTCCCCCATGCTGACGTTTTTACGTTGTATTCCTTACAAGGGGTAAAAGGCATGAGAAGTGTGACTCATGGTGCGTGTTAGTGTTTCTCACTTTTATTTCTGTGCCCCTCTAGATACTGGCATAGAAAACTGAGCTTCTTTGACTGCTGGACATCAGCCATTGAATTGGATTCGAAAGATAGTTAAAGGAAGGCGGACATCAGGCGTCACGCCAAATGTGAAGTGCGCAGCTTGTGGGAGACTGTTTATAATGGGGCAATAAGGTTATGTGTATAATTTGTGTGCAGCTGTTTTGACTGGCTAAGGTCAGGTATTACAAATATCTCAAGCCTTTACATTCCAGAAAAAATAACTCCTGCCCCTGGAGCGCTTGCTTGCTGTGGTTCATGTACCTGCAGGTCAAAAACAGTGTCTTTACAAAGGGATATTGCATATCAGTTGGGCTGATCCTAATTGCTTTTGTTTTTTTGTTTGTTTCTCTTGTTTTTATCCTAAGACCTATTTAGTATTTGGTGGTTATTGCTACCCAAGAAACAGCAACATTGTGTGTAAGAAAATTTCTGAACAAGTGAGCAAGCGTTTTTGGACATAGTTGTTTAATGTACAATATGGAAAGTTGAACCTGTGGAACCTTATCTCTTTGGGCAGAGCATACCTGACCCTCTCTGTTCTTATTAGCACCACTACCAGCAGATATTTGAACAGCGTTGTGGTTAGTGTAGGAAACTTTGAACCAAAGTGAAAATAGACCAATATAAAGATGAGACAAGTTAAAAAAAAAAAAAAAAAGTTTAAATTTTAGACTCCATTGAAGATCACTTTAATGAAGAAAGATTCAGTATAGTGCTGATCTGTCAGCTTTGTGAATGAAATGTGGTCAGAACAAAATCATGAACCATGACCGGGGAGCACTTAAACATTTGAATTGACATTGCGGGGGGGGGAATTAACAGTAGAAAACACAGCTGTGTTTAATATTTAAAATAAGAGCATTTCCACACTCGCAAGATACAAGGAGAACTCTCAGGACTGGGAATAAACAGCAGTGTGACCATAAGAAAATCACTTCTTAGTGAGGCTTTGACCTTATCCAGATTGACCTTATTCAAGATTGATTGGTACATCAGGATAAAAGCCTGCATACGTAGTTCAATTCAATTCAGTTTTATTCGTATATCGCTTTTAACAATTGTCATTGTCATAAAGCAGCTTTACACAGTCAAAAGAGATTATGAACGTTTGTGTCCGTGATGAGCTAGCCGAGGGCGACGGTGGCAAAACTCCCCGAGATGGCAATAGGAAAAAACCTTAAGAGGAATCAGACTCAACAGGGGAACACATCCTCATTTGGGTGTTAACGAGTGTCAAGTATTGTTCTGCAGTCATACTGTGTGTTTGGCGACTGGAAGTCCAGTACAACAGTTGATGTCTTTAAGTTAGTATGGATTCCAGTTTGTTATTGGCGGCTCAGGTAGACTGTAGGAAATTCCAGTCCTGAACTATCGAGCGACTGCAGTCACCAGTCCTCAGAGAACAGCTATCAGCATCTGCCGAGGCCAGGATCATCTTCGTGGAAAAGTGGAACCGTCCACAGTCACCACACGCATCCCAAACAGACCACACAAGCCATCCGTGCAACGAGATCTCCAACCAGAAGCCGGGTATTAGGATGAGTCTGACAGGTCCAGAAGGCAGAGAAGGTCTGGATCACTGGCAACTCAGGAATGACATGTGTAGCTGAACAGAGAGATGGCGACCGAGCGAGAGGGGAGGGAGCAGATAGTGGCCACCGTACAAGCCTCTGGAGGCAGTGTTATGTTCTGGGGTTGAAGAACAGAAGCATTATGTAGCAAAAAATTAAGTCAGCTGATGACCTAAATGTACTGAATGACCAGGTTATTCAATCAATGGGTTTTTCTTTTCCCTGATTGCATGGGCATATTCCAGGATGGAATGGGTGAGAGAGTTTATAGCAGTATGAGGAATGAAAAAGAAATTTTTGTTGTTGCCCGAGTTGAGAGAATTCAGTGTTGTGTTCAACTCTTTACGCAATGTGTAAATTCAGGTTATTTTTGATTGTTTCCAGAGAATCCACCAGTAAATGTCTAAATCAGGGTACATTTCTTCATTACTGATGCTCAAACTTGCCCTATATAGAAGAGTGAGTATAGAAGATAGTAAATCTAACTTGCCCTGTATAGATGAGTGAGGTAAAGTAATGGGTCGTCGTCCCCCTCTCTACCATTGTTTTTATTTTTATTATCATTTTTTTCAAATAGATTTCTTTTCAACCTTTTGAAGAGCAAAGGACATTTAGTATTTACAGCGCGAGATGCAAAACATGTGTAAACAATTTTGGGGGGGGGGAAACACTACAGGGGTCCAGAAATCTGGCAGAAATAGCCAAAAAGGTACTTATTTGAAGTAAAAATAAAATGATGTACTTGAGATATAAATACTGGGGAAAATATAGACCTGGTACTTTGAACTTTGGGTTTCTTTTAAAATGACATCAGGTTTTATTTGGGATTTCATTACAAGTTTTTCTTTCTCATGGTCTCATTTGCCAGGACCTTTAAACAAATTCCCTGAATGAACACAAAAGCTGAAGCAAAACTAGCCAATTTTTTTTTCTTGTAGGACTGGTTCAGATGTTACCACAGATGTTGCTCATCACACACCATTTACGAAGGTCATTCAGGCCTTCTTTTTTCGATAAGCCTGTCTAAAAGGAAAGAACTGACTTTAAATAAAGAATGATTGAGGACCAGAAGAGTTAACATGGTGCACTGTACATATGTTTTAATATATATCAAAGTATGTACTTATTTGTTTTGAGGGGCATTTATTTGTTTTTATCGAAGAGAAAATGCTGCCAAGGTCAGCATGGTGTGTGGATTCTGGATCTTACAGTTCCTCAACCTCATCTACTTCACTTGAGTTCATAATGGGTCTCAGCTAAATATTGTCTGAAACTGTACCCTAAAACCTGCTGGATCATTTATTATCTGTATGTATATCATATCTGTATGATTTAATACTGTCTGAATTGAAGTTTTCTGCACAGATGAGCTAGCTGTAATAGCTGTTGTCCAATCTCAAGAGCTACCAACAGTCTCTTCAGCTTTCATTTCAACACTTCATTTTATATATCTAACGAGAGGTCAGGACAAGTTTAGGCCATTGTTAAACTGTTCCATTTTTTTGCAAGTTAAACAGAAAACTGGAACTAATTGGATTTTTTGTGTTATTCTACACATTATGTGATTGGCTTGAGGTATTGTTTTGTTCTTGCCTGCTGTCCCAGAAATGTAGTTCTGTGTCATTTGTACATATTGAATGAACAGTTGAATGCGTTTATGTTCGTTCCTCAAACTTCGTATCTGACAGCTCCGTCATCCCCACATGAAAGCAAAACCCTCCTTCTCAAGCAACTTGTGTGTCATGGAACCTGAGCCGATGTGCAAAAACACCACCATTTCCTAAAAGCTGTCTAATCTGTCTGTTCCTTACCTATTCATTTCAATTAATGGTTAAGTCTATAATAAATACTATATGATTCAGACTTCCTTTGGTGAGGCTGGTGGTAAACATGTTATCTTTGAAATGTTTCTACATTTTAAAAGAAGTAGGATGTTTCAACTTGAACAGGTTGTTACAAATGCCTTTTGGCATTTAGAACCAGGACGGGAAGCTTTACAGTGTCAGGTTTTCTGACTAATAATGCGCTGACTCAAAGAGTGTACTGTTTAGACCTGCTGACCTGGGACCACCTTCAACTCAAAATTTCACCAAGTTAGATACCATGATAAAAAGCCAAAAGATTTCCTTCCCCCTCCCTTTTTGGAGTTCCTGTGAGACCTCTTTCACCTCCTTTTTTTTTTTTTTTTTTTTCCTTCTTCTTTTACCCACCCCAACTCCCTTACTTTTAAAAAAAAAAAAATTTCCTTCAAGATAAAACGATAGCATTCCCTTAAGTCGTCTTTTATACAAAAGAATCGCCCATGTTCCAGGCAGCATTTATGGTCATTAGTGGCTCTGCTCGAGATGCACATGTTGGGCAGGTTGACGAGACAGCCTGGACCACCCGGAAAGCTTCAGCCTCGGAGATTAATCAGGAATCCCTGCGTAGTGAGTGAGATCTCCCCAGTCTGCGCCACTGTCATTTGACCCCCCTCAGCTCTGTGACCCATTTACTGGCTCAGCATTGAAGAGCCGTTCAGTTAAGCCCTGGCCCAGGCTCCTGCTCTGCCTCTGGGCTAGGCAGGCAGTGTTTGAAATATGTTCAGCAGCCATGTAAGCAACAGCTTAATCATCAAATCGCCATCTTGTGGGAACACATCGCCCCCCTTTTTCTAGGTGAAATCTTTCTTTACCGCAAATGTCGAGTAATGTAAACGCACCTTCCAGAGTTGTTTTCTGTGCTCTTGTGAACCCTGGGAGATCGAGAAGTCTTAGAGCATTGATAGTGCATTGGGAGAATAGGGTTCAGTATTCTGCTATGTTTTAATTAGTAACTCAGGCTTGACTGAACGTGCAGCCATGATTTTCTGGCTGTGGAGGCGATGGGCCGGGCCTTCACTGATTGTACTTGCTTTTGCCACATGTTTTTATTTTCCAGCTATCAAGTCCACTTAGCCAAATGACTTGATGTGGAGGGATCTGTAGCTCTGCAGTCCATTACTTTGCTGTGGCGTAATGCAGAAAACATGGCAGTGTTATTTTTACCTGTCTGAGCCCGATATCTTTAGGTTTTGTTTTTCCATAAATAGACCTCGATCTGTTCTCTCAATTACCTTCTGAGTAAAAGCTCTAGTTCTGCTTGGTTGCCTTGTTTGATTTTGTTTCTTCGAGCGTTTTGCATCACAAGTTTTCAGTCACTTTCTGAATGCTTTTCGTCTTTAATAATTTGCTTGATGAATTTTGTTTGTACGAGTGAAATTTTTCGTCAAACTAGCATGTCCAATAAGACAGCGTTGCCAAATAGGAAGGGTCCACTTAATGCGAAGCAAAGGCAAGACAAAGGAAAGCAAATTTTTGTATTGAAGAGTAATTTAAACCACCTTTGTGTAAAATGACTGGCTGAGAATTTGCTTTTACGCAGGTATTGTTTTCAATAACAATGTCGTCATGGAAAGCAGCATTGCTTGAAAAAGAAAAAAAAAATCACAATTTTGTTTCAAATATGTCCGTGTATGAGTGCTGGACTGCTGGCGGTGCAGCTTTCAGGAATCAGTGCTGCAACCCAGCTGCTAAATTGCGATTTTGTAATCTGTGATTAAATTAGGATGTTTTCCTGTCTCTGATTAAAAGTTTGTGATTACTTTAAACAAACCAACCTAGAAGTGAAAGTCTGTTTCTGCTGGTTTCTAATGAGGCCATGAGGGTTTGTTTGTCATAGATTAACGTCCAGGCACAAAGCTAGATCAGAGCAGAAATGGCAGTAATCACAGGAAGTCCAAAGGACCCATTTCAGCTATAAGTAAGGAGTGCTCACCTGTACCTCTTCCTCCCCCCTACTACAGGATCCTTTTCTGGCCGAGCTTCTTCAGAACTTCAAAGATCAGATTGTGGGTTACCACGAGCACGATTCCCTGCTAGACCACAAAGAGGAGGAGGCTCTGAGTGAGGAGGAAAGGAAGGCCGCCTGGACTGAGTATGAGGCGGAGAAAAAGGTGAGGTTCTAACCCAGAACCACACATTTGTGGTTTGTAAAACAGATTAGAAATGCTGTAAGAATGATTAGTAGATAATCTCTTGCTTTATATTTAAAATGTTTGAATTTCATATAATGTATAAAAATATATATTTTACATTTTTCTTACATTTATTTTATTTTAAATTAATATTTTGAACAATCCTTGACCTTGACAAACTCTCCACATCCATAGACCTGCCCATAGAAACTAGGATATACATTGCCACCCCCTCCCCCTCATCACGGGTATGATGGGTCTTGTTTGCAGCACTCTTACTGAAGCTTTGGATCTAACACTTATTAAACCAGTCAAAAATAACGAATGTTCTGGTCTATAAACGTCTGTGCTTGATCTTAGATAGGGCACTCGAGAATGGGGTCCGTTAAGTAAGGTTAACCTGCATTAACTGGTCTTTTGATAAAGCAGACAGATGACAATCCTGCACTAGCATAATCTAGTTGTTGGAATGTTTTATAGCTTGGTCAGTCTTCTGCAGTCCATGGAACAAGGCACCCTTTGTCGTCGAGAGATTTCAGAGATAGACACGGCTATATTGAAAGTAGGAAGAAGCAGAATGAGAAGTGTGGTGACTTGCCATTATATTGTCACATGAAGGAGTTAGTTGAATGTCTGGACTTCAGGATAATCCCAGTATCTTCAGCGCTCAGGCTGATTGTCGATTCAGCAGTGTGTAAAAGGTGGACCTTTTGGAGAAAAAAAATCTGTAGCTGCCATGGTGATGGTCAGCTGGATTCCAGGAAAGCGGGACCCCCTTTTGTTCAGAAGCGACAACCATGCCACTGCAGTGCCGATTGAAATTCGATCCGATGGTAATCAGCCTAGCTGGACGTGGGAAGTGCGGAGCAGCAGCAATCAAGTGCGCGCCAACCGCAGTCTTACCTTCTTTTTGACGTTTTGCTTAAGAGCACCACGCCTGTAGAAATATATACTTGTGTGAAAGCTAAACATTCCACTTTTCCACTGTTGGTGTTGCGATGGATGTTTTAGGTTACCAAGGAGACCCCCAATTCCAGTTGGCATATAAACACTTCTTTTTATGCAGCAGAATAGAGGAGTTTTTGAATACGAGTTTAATTATAAATATATATTTATATCTAGTCTGAGGTGTTACAAACTTTAAGTTGTTGATGTTGAAACTTGACCTGTGGTTCGGTGGCGCTTTTGGCTGGAGAGGTCTAAGATGTAATTAGGTGTTAAGTATGTAATTTAAAGCTCCCCACAAGGAGACAAATGATGACCTTTTTGAAGCCTGTTCAACAATATATTGGCATATAAATATAAATGTTAGAACACATAGACGACAGTTTACATTACGTGTACAGTTGAGGGCCAGGTCTGCTGTGTTGACCCCCTCACTGCTGCAGCACACCTGCTCTGGCTCACATTTGGGAGACTGGTCATTTAACATCAGGGTGTGTTTATGAAAAGCACACACTCCTGGGGAAAAAAAAAAGTGCAGAGAATAAGCGGCATGTGTCTGCTAAAGGGGCGAACTCATGCACAGACCCTGACCTCTGGTTGAGCAAGAGAATTGTTGAGCGCAGACGTAAGGTGAATGTTCACCCTGCTGGCTGCAGAAGAAAGGCGTGACGGTTATTGTTAGGCACTGCTCGGCGGCAGATGGCGGACACATCATGCAGGTGGAAAAGTGAAGTCAGAGTCCAAGTGTGCTTTGATTAAGTTTCATATCAAAGAAAAGAATGACTCGTTTTGACAAGTGTGAGGATTATTTTTTTTTAAAGCAGGATAGTTGAAATTTGGCGTATATTTACATTTAGTGAATGTTCTCCTTAACTAACAGGGTTGAATCTTGTATGTGTTCTAGGGTCTCTCCATGCGCTTCAACCAGCCGACGTATAATCTTGCAGGATCATCAAGCTACTTCCCCTTCAACGTGGCAGCTCTGGCCTCCATGACCAACCAGCAGCTCGAGGTTCGTAATGAGTATCGCATTCACACTTCGCATGCCACCGTTAGTCAGCTAATTTGATGCAATAATGATATACTGTTTCGCAGTGATTCTTTTTTTCAGGTTATGAAAGGAGATGCCCTTTCCGCTTAACAGTGAAAATATTATTTCCAGTTCAAACCAACTTAGATAATCTGTTGTCTTTGTTCTCTTTGTCCTCTTTACAATTCTATGTTGAAGGACCTGATCAACCAGGGTCGACAGAAGGTGTTAGAAGCGACCAACGCTCTCAAGGTTTTGCCCCGGGAGCCGTTTGAGGACATTGTCGGGCAGGTGGTAAGTAGAGCACAGGAGAATGTAAAATGTGATGTCATTGTGTTTATGACTAGGCTTGTATGCATTTTAAATCTCGTGTGTCTAGGTCAATAAATAATACATTAATGGGGTTTGTGATTTAACACCCAATTGCATGAGGCTTAACAAAATCATGAAGAAACCTAAAAATCATGATGACCTGTCATTTCTTAGAAGAATGTTTTGTTCCAGGCAGCTTTCTCATTTTTTATTTTATTTTTTTTGTGTGCAAGTTTTGCTTGGCGGTTGAGTAGGTATATCAAAGACATAAGATGTTTCCCCCATGTTTATGGATGCGCCACAAATATCGTTTATATGCTAGCAGGTGTGTGCGTGTCTTCAGAGAGCCCAGACTAACAGGTTGCTTTGTGTTTGGCAGTGGAAGGAGAATCCGAATCTGTCGGAAACCCAGGTGCAGGGCATGGCTCTGGCCAGACAGGCAGCATTCGACATGGAGCTGAAGCACAGAGAGTCCGTGTACCGAGACATTCTCAACAAGCAACAGACGGTAGTCTCTTTTTTTAAATATATATATATATGGCATAATTCTTTTCCCATTTATTTTTCTTCATTTTACACAAAGTTGTGCTGGTCATTCTCAGTCTGGGTAACATACAACAGACTCAGCTTTTTGTACATGAGGTATTGGTAAGAGCATTTCATAACAATACGACTTGTTTGGGTTACGGTTCAGGCAGATTTGAGGTTTGGTTTGGTTTAGGGTTAAAGTTCAGTTGAAGGTATGTTGAGTGTTTGGACAATGGTAATGGTGAATTCATGTTTATTCTAATGCTAGCTGAAGATTAGTTAACCCAGCTCTTTTAGACATTCCTAATAGTGAGCTGACTAGCTGAAGGAGATTCAGTTTGCATTTTTGCGTGAGATTTTTTTTTTTTTACACAGAATGCAAAGGGGGAAAAAAATAACAAATATGACAAATATTGAGTTTTCATTCTTTCTTAAACCCAAAGCTTAACCTCATGACCTCAGTGGGGACTGTTCTCATATTTGAGAATCACATTTTCTTGTGTCTACCTGAATAGCCGTTTAAGATCCTCATATGAGGATACTGACTTATTACTCTCTGCCAAACCTTCTTGTTTAAAGACCTTGAAGTTCATTAGTTAATAGGTGCTGATAAAGAGAAGCAGTTGCAGAAAGTTCTAAAAGATTACAATTTAGCCCTGAGAAGATTAAGGTACATGTTCAAAAAAAAAAAAGGAAAGATTTTTGTATTGAATTAATTCTTTCATTAAAAAAAAAAAAAAGTCCCAGTCAGCTCCACTTCATCAGTTTAATTCCACTGCCTTGTCTTCCTCTTCTCCCCAGCTGATGATGTATGTGCAGAAGGTGATCGCCAATCGCAAGGTCCAGGAGCAGCAGCTGGCGCTTGCCAGGCAGGGGCTTCTGATGAACCAGCTGGCCATTCAGAACGGCATCGCTGGGGGAATGAATCAGATGGACCTGCTGGGTCTGTACCAACAGCTGGGTGCCCTCCAGGGTCTGCCAACCTCCCAGATGGGAAAGAACCCTGGGCCGTCAAAGGGCTTGTAGATGCCCTCAGCATCTAGAAACCATGCCTGTGTTTGGCCAGCCCCTGTGTGGGGGTCATCTTGACAAATAACCTCCTTGGACTCTTTTGCCCCTTTTGAGCTCTCATGATGAAATCTAGGATGGATATCTAGAAGACTTTGGGCAGTATGGTTTGTAATTCTCTGTATATACAGCCTTAGTGTTTAAGTTTTATTCCTTTTTTTTTCCTTCAAAATATTTAAAATATTCTCCCAAAATGCTTTTAAGCATTGCATTGTTCTTTTCCCCTTAAATAAGGGCTGTGCATTATTTGATTATTTTTGTTTTTTGTTTTTTATATATATACAGGTCAAGGAAAAAAAAAAACAAAGAACTTACAACCTCTGTGGACCATAGTGTTGTTCATTACGTATGTTCTAAGTGATCTAGAAGAATCGTATTAGGTACTGCATAATATCTGTTTACTAGTGGATGATGAGTGGTGCTGTGAAAGCCCAGTGCTCAGTACGCACTGTTCTAAACACCTTAAACAAAACAAAAAAAAAGAAGGGGGAAAAAAAAAGATGCAGTGATGGCCTTACATCAACAGTTTGTTGTTTTCAAACACACTGAACAGACTCTTCTTTTCTATCCTGCTTTTAGGCTTTTACACTTGTCGTTGCTTAACTTGTAATGGAATGCCCGTGTTGTTAAAACTGCTTGCCAGATTCCCTGGACTTTTGTATCTTCTAATCCCTTGTTGTAAAGTGATGCCTAGCATTAGTGTCGTACTGTTCATTTGTTCTGTCCCGCTCGTCTTAGCGGGTTCTCGTCTCTCTCTCTGAGATGACTGGTCGTGCTCCTGTATTTTCGAGGCAAATTTTAAATGGTTAGGCTGCATTTATCTTCTAATGCGAACTAACCATACTTGGCTGGCCCTAAGGCTACCGTACTCAACTTTCAGCACAGATAATACTGGCATAGATGTTTCTAATTGGATTCTAGTTTACACAGGATGCATTTTAGAAACGTATGTTCTCATGTTAGCAAATATTATCCACTTGTTTTGCCATTTATCTGATCTACTATTTACTAGAATAAGTATTTAATATTACATTTAAATAAAGTGACCAAAAGGGTAATTTGCATTTAGTACTGTCATTGGTGTCATTAGATGTTTGTTTATACATCCGTTCATCTGTAGATTACAATCCTTGCCTTGTTGGTGGTCTGAGGTTCCAATCACATGATCCTTCAGCTCAGGTGACAAACTTTTAAATCACCAGAAGGGATTCAACTTGGTCACATCAATCCTGTTGGGTTATTTTTGGTGCCATATGATTATTAACAGATATATTTATCATAATGATGCAAGTGTGATCATCCATGCATTTTGAAACCCCCTGAAAAGTACCACAGCCTTCAAGTGTTTTTCACATGTTTGTCCTTGACCGACTCACGACTTAAGTTACAGTATGTTATAAACTGAAGGTATATAAAATTTGCACATCAAAACAACATGAAGAAAAACCCTAATAAAATAGCACTGCCAACCCAGCATGTCAACCACTCCTTGCAACAGTGATTAAAGCACCACACTGGGGGGGGCAAAATATACTGTATAGGGGAAGCAGTCAAAAGTTTGGACACGCCTTCTAATTCCGTGGTGTTTCCTGATGTTTTTTTTTTTTTTTTTCCTTTCCCCCATTGCAAAACAATGCTGAAGGCACCCAAATAGGCAATAATCTCCTTTTTTCACAATTGATATTGAGATGTGTCTACTACTTATGCTCTGTAAAGCCTTCATAACTGCTCTAATCTGAGGTGCTGTTTATTAATTGGTGATTTCAGAGACTGGTAACTCTCCTCTGCAGCAGAGGTAAGTTTTGGTCTTGCTTTCCTGGTATGGTCTTCATGAGTTTCATCATGGTGCTTTATGGGTTTTGCAAATGCACTTGACAAATACTGTTCTTGCTATTCCAAAGAACTATTCCAAAACATCTGACCCTCGCATCATAAAGTAACTTGCTGCTGTATTTGTTACTTAATTACCTAATGCCGTATGTTATTTCATAGTTTTGAAATCTTCAGTATTGTTCTAGAATGTAAATAAATCCAAACTTGTGTCCAAGCTTTTGACTGGTACAATATGTATGTGTAACTCCATTAAAATTTACTTAAAGCTCAGAATGGTGATGAGGCTCTTAGCTGCAGTTAAGCCTTTGAATGGTGAAAATGTTTAAAACGAACAAACAAAAAAATCATGATTAATGATCACAGCCAAGGTGGCTCGGGGCCCACTGCACTCGTTCCAATGAATGTTCAGAGAGTGGAACACCTGATCCCGAAAAAAATCATCAGTAAGTTGGTGATAAGTTCCCACAGACTTCTGATAACTTTACAGTCATTCACCAACACCAGTTGCACATTTTAGGAACTCACTTCAAGTGATTTCCACATTTGGCCCATTAAAGGAGTTCAAGGGAGGCCAGTGTTTCAGACACGAAGCAGTCAGTCTGATCATGCCTCCAGCATACTGAGAAAATTTCTACCTTGATAGTACATCTTAGTATCGAAGACCTAGTGAAACACTGGGATAAGTGCTTTAGTGTAGCAGGGCATTATATGGAGAAATAAAGGTAGTTTTTACTCTCATAACTGTGTTCTGTTATTAGGGACAAAAGTCCTTGTTTGACCCAGTATGTGTGCGTGTGTGTATATATACAGTGGACCTTGGATTACGAGCATAATTCGTTCCGGAAGTGGGCTCGTATTCCAAAACACTCGTAAACCAAATTTAATTTTCCC